>JANHFO010004359.1:241611-265817 GCA_032468095.1 Pareas carinatus
TTCCGATTTAGCATACAGAACCACTATATTGTTACACAGATGGGTATAGGTAGTCCTCAACCTATGATCGCAATCAAGCCCAAAATTTCTGTTGCTAAGTGAGACTAGGGGCTAGCAGAGCATCCTTTCCATTCACTCCAGAGAGGCGCACTGATCCCTGCTGCTTTCAGCAAAATTACAATAAACATTGCAGTTGAACTGCACAGAACATCCCAACATTACCAGACAAAAGATTGATTATGCAACAAATAATTTAGAATGTGGAAGCACACACCTGTCTGCTGTCAGCAACTCGTGAAAGTAGGCTGTCTGAATGAGTTGCCAACAAATACTGCATTTATATGCTTGCATATTCTGAACCACTGAATCCAAAGCACTACACTATCAGCGTATTCATTGTACACGTGTGGGCCTGCAGTTAAAAAATAGACTGAACAAAGTAATCCACCAATCAATCCAATATGCAATGCTGACATTCACTACTATAGAACCACAGATTTGGAAAGAGATGTAGCGGTCACCTTCCAGAAACCTCTTAAATTGAGATTTTCTGGAGGGAATTTGAGGGCTGGTGCCAAATGCCTTATGTTTGTCTATTTTGATTGCTGATTTTATTTTATAGCGTTTTCATTGTTATTGTCATTTTTCTTTTATACTGTGAACCAATGAGTTTGGGTATAATTGCAGCAGGATATAGCAATGTGGTCTAAAAATAAACAAAAAAACCCTACACAAACTGAATTTTGCCTCACTATATCATTGTTAAATACTAAACTACCATCTTACATAGGAGCTTTCTACAGTGCTGTGTCCCAGTGATTAATCTGTGATTAGCTCTTTTCAGAATAAGCAGCCAACAAGATCAATGTCCATATTGTAGAAGCATTATTGAGCTGAAGTCCAATACCACAAGCTGAGGGAGCCTATTAAACAAACATTACTTTTGCTGCAAGATGATGAATATTTATCTCCTGAAAATATTTATCTCCTGAGAATTACCAAAACATTTTACACTAAGAGCTTGTCTGAATTCTCCCACATGTCCAAGCTACAAATGCTACTTGGAAATCCTTTCTTGGATTTATCTCATAATTCTAGCCCAGTTCAGTAAACAGACAACAGACTGAGCGAGACTGAAATAGAGCAAAAAAATAGATCTTTCAAAGTAATCCAGCTATTTTTTGTTATTCAAGATTAAGTTTTTGTGTTTGGTGACTAGTATAATATTAAAGGGATTCTAGGCTAGTGACCTCAGGTTGAAGTCCTAATACATTTCACCTTCCACAATTAGATGTAAAATCACATGATCCCTCACAATTCCTCCAATTGGCTAGGGCAGAATGTATCTGATGTTAACAGCTCCACGTAAAATGTACTAAAAAGTAACCAAAGTTGAAATAGCTTCCATTATTCCTGCTGCATGACTAGGAGTTTCAGGAACAGCAAAAATAATAAGCACTGGAGATGCTCACAATAATTCATTTCCAAATATTGTCACAGGCTCAGCACTTTAAAATGCATGTAAATGAAAGTTCCTGCTTCTTCAAAGGAAGGAAACATTATGGTTTCATTCCATTATACTGTTGCAGTTCAGTATTTCTTTTGAACTGAGAACAAACTAACATAGATCAAACTGTTTACAATCCACCTCCCTGAATAGTGTCTCAGAGGAATTATTTAAAAAAAAAACCACAGTTACAAGAAATGTCAATCTACGCTTGGTGATTGTAAGGGTGGGAAGGCATTTTTCCTCTTGATCATATAAAAAGGCTATTTTATCCTATGGGGGGAGGCTTAGAAGTATTTGTTTCCTTTTCTCTTCGGGTTGTGAAATTGAGAAGACAGTTTTTCTAATTAGAAAAACAAAATGTCACAAAAGATAAGTGTTCCTCCAAATCCTCTGGTAGCTTTGGCTGCAAGTACTTTGGATAAAATGAAAAACTAAAAGTACCTACCCAAAACAACAATTCAGAAATTCAAATAACTCAGTCTCACACATCAAATTTGCAGCATAGAATCTGATGCAGCCTGAGAAGAAGCTGAAAGAGATCTTCTAACTGAGAAATACTGAAGCATTTTTGCCAACAATAGTCAAGTATTGATTGGCATAGTGGTCAAGAAAAACTGAAGCTGGGTACAGTATAGAGCTGTTGGAAGAATAAACACTTAAAGCCAGTGAGTTATCTGTAGAGAGCAAATTAAAAAAGGATACAGTTTGGAGAAAGTGCCATTTCTTTTCATGAGAAAAGCTGTTACCAAAATAACCTTTCATTCACTAGCTTTAAAATGCTATCTTGTAAGAATACTTTTGCTTTTATCCCACATTACACGGTTGCAAGTTACAACACTCGATCAGTTTTGCTGGCCAAAATCACATGCCCACTTAATTCAGTTCTCCACAAGACCCATTCAAAACACCTTTAGAAAACTCATCTTATGGAAAATAAGCTATGCTCTTGATTGGGAAGCAAAATAGGACCACCCAAACAAGACAAAATCAAAGGACTTCCTAGGTACACAGAAGATGAGTTTTCAAAATAAAAGGCAATGAAATGGCTTGACAAGAATCAAAACACTGAGGTTGATGACAGAAGAAGAAAGGAATCCATAATCTACAACAACAGATGTTAACAAACTATATACAGGGAGGGACTAACAAGATTTTAGTCAAACAGTCAAAGACCAACCTAGAAGAAAACTTCCCATGTATTTCATGGTTTTCCTTAATGCAGGCCCAGTTTTATCATTATTGCACATTTCTACAGTGCATCTTACACATATTTATTCAAAGGCCCCGTATTCTCCAGTGGAATTTTCCTTTAAATAAGCAAGCATAGAATTGAGCCTTTGCATATTCCAAAGGTTAAAAAAATATCCAATTTTGTAGCTAGATTAAGGAAGCAGGACATAGACAATATTCTATACATAAGGTATTAAGAATCAACAATTGCTAGATTAACCACTCACTTCATGCGGAATGCTTTACTTGATGGACAAATGAAGCAACATATGAGGAGCACTCCATTTCTTTATAATAAACATCTGACTACCAATTAAGTACAAAACTGGGAAGAAAGAATGCAAATTATATATTCATTCAGAAATGGAGCTAGGTATCTAGATAGTATTAATGAGCCAGGGTTCTGGCAAGATGTTGGGGAGCAGACATTAAAACAGCCCATAGTTGACAGTGAGATAAGTAGGGTAACATCATGAAATCCTACCCAAACTGCTTTCAGGATTAGCTGATGACACTATTTCAAAAGTAATACTGGAGTAAAAAAGAGATGAAAGACATATATTTTAAGAGAAAGCCACGCCCATCAGAAATGCCCATCTCACCATTTGGGGATGATGTTGTGCAATGAAATGCAGACACAGGAGTGGTGCAGTTCAGCCAAAGGTCAGCCCTGTGTTCCTTTCCGACGAGCCATTGCTGAAAAAGAACGAATGGTTTATCAGAGATGAACAGCATGGAAGGGGGTGAAACTTAATGTTATCATCCGTGCTAAGGAAGTTAAGCCAGTCAAGATCACTTAAGGAATGAAAGCAATTAAAGACCCACTGAAGATTCATGCAGCAGTAAGGCTTCTTTCCAACAGTGAGTGTAGAAATAAACATCCCTTTTTACACTGGCTGAGAGGAGAAAGATCTTTCTTTGTAGTTTGATTTCTTTGACTGCATTACAAAGAGCCTTCAAAAGAAAGGCAGAAGCAAAATAAAATAAGCTCATTCTTTTAAAAAACCTTTGCCAAATGTCATGGAGGAAATTTTATTATCTTCAACCATCTTTTCCCAATGGCAGGGCATCAAGAATGGTTCTGGAGCAGAATATCAACAAAACACAGGACAGCTAATGCAATCGTATATCTTGGAGAACTGGCACATCTGCAGTGCAAACTAGAAAATCTACAGTTCTCCAGATGTTGCTCAACAACTACCTCAGCATACTTCACATTAGCCAGGACAACTGGAGGTGCTGGAAAAATTTGGAATAGAGACCGACTCACATTTAACAGTCCTTTCTGCTCAAACATTTTGGTTTCTATTTTATTTTAGTTAATAGATTCTCACAAAGACTAATGCATTCTCAGACAAATATAAATACTATAGTTAGCATAGAGAAAGTTTTGAGAATACCAATGACTCTGTAACACAAACTGTTTCACAATATAATTTCACATTATTATTTTTTAAAAAATAGGCAGGTAGGTTTTGATCTATTTTAATAGATAGAGCGGATATATTTCATACAGAAGCAGTGAGTTTATGAACACAATGGAGCAAGCACTAGGTGCAGGCAACAAAAACAGGCAGGGTAGTTTACTTACACTGACAATTGTAGAAATGAAGAGAAGAACAAGCACCGAGATATGGAGCACAATGATTCCCAACAACAAAAGGAGCATTTTGTCAAAAGTGTTCGGTAGATCTGGAAGGGGGGAAAAATAACCTTTAAGCAGAGGGGAAAAATGTTTATTCAGGGATGAGATTAGGCAAACCTGGTTTTGAGAAATGAACAGCAGAGGGTGCCTCTGAGACAGAATACTGCAATGTTTTAAGACTCCTAGGTTTATGAACACTAAAGAAATTCACCAAATGTGTTTTTGTTTTGCGCAGAATGAGGCTAAGTATGCATGAAAGTGGGAGAATTTCCAACTTCTTAACTAGGAGAGGGAAGCATCAAATATAAAACAAACAACAGTAATTGTGTGTGCCAGTGATTGTTTGGAGAAGGCTAACATTTGAAATAAATCCCAACTAGATGAAGGGAATGGGGACTTTCACAGCAACCACAGGGGTAACTAACAGTTGCAGAAATTGCAAAAAAGGGTGCCACATTCTCTGTCAAGAGTAATCCATAAAATGCACATCTTGCATAACTTTCCTGCCCAGAATTTGATTCCCTTTTTTCTTCCTTACAGATTTGGAAAAGTTATGGTGACCAAATGTCATAGCATTCCTCAAAGTTTCCATTCAGCCTACCGCTCTCTTCTGAAAAGAGACAGCAGACAAAAATCCCTTTTCTGAGGGTCCACTTGAATCCTGTCAAGAGGAGGAAAGTCTAGAATTAGGGAAACAGTGCCATGCTTGAACTAGACCTCCCAGACTGGCTGAGGTCGTGTGGGAGACCCGAATGGAAACAGTTATGCCACAAAGTCACCATTCTCCTTTGAATCATCAGCATCCGCAAACTAATAAACCGCCAATCCCTCAGGTTCACACCCCAGCTACAGATAATAAAATAAACGAAACAATTATGAGGGGGGAAGAGAGAGATGAGATTTCTGAGGCTTGTAGTATGTAGAACAGGATGCAAGGAGGGAGGGAGAAAGAGATAAACCCTTAAAGTTCCAAAGCAACAACCGAGTGGGTTTTTCTTAAGGCAGCAAGAAAATTGAGAACCTGATTAAGTTAATCTAGAAGAGGTGGGGAAAACCCTCGCCATGTACTTATTGCAACTAGGAAAAAGGAAAACCACTACCGCAACACCATAAACACACACATGTCAGTCTCCCAAAGGACTGCAGGGAGGAACTGGATTCCAGGCGTCGGGAAATAGGGGTGGGGGATGGAGAGATTGACGTGCTAAAATGTTTCAAGCCCGTTTCTAATTATATCGGAGCCGGATGATTTAGAGCGGCCCGCTTCCGAACAGAAAATTAAGATTTATAGATCTGCGACTCCCGAACCAGAACCAAACTTTATATGCCGAGGACACGTCAGCTGAAGAGGGCCTTTCCCGATCTCTCTCTCCCAATTAATGCGCAACATAGCCCGCTTAGGATGCAGGGCGAGGAGTAATAATATTAAGCGTGGATTTGCGATATTCGTACACTGAAAGTGCCGGGAGTCTTCGGGGCAAGGAGGGCGATTTATAACTAGAGACTCAGGGTTGAGTTTGCTTGACCATTCCCCCGTCCCACCAGAAGAACGAGTCGGAGATGAAGCGGCCTACTTACTCCGTTGCAATTTGTTTTTAATTTCTGCCAGGGTCTTTGTGCCGCTCGCCCCCTACCACCGGGGGAAGGGGGGGGAAGGAGCCCCCAGGAAGCTGCTGCCCGCGTTTTTCTCGCCGAAGACGAGGGGCGGGAACTCAAAACGCTTCGCCCTTGAAGAGGAACAACGCCCCAATCGCCGCGGGGCGCCTAGCGGGCTATGTGTGTGTAGTACCGCCGACGGCCAAGCAAACCGGCAGGCTGTCCGGGCCCCGGCTATAAATACTTTCCCCGAGGAGAGGGGACGGCAGGACGGGCTCTTCTTTTAATGCAGCGGCTCTCGGGGTGCTTGCGGCGCAGGAGAATGGCTTTCCCGAGAAATCTGCCTCCTCTTGCGAACTCCAACAAACTCCCTTTTTATGACCCCGCAATCCCTTAATTCGGGAGCGTGAAAAAGAAGCGAGCCTCGTATAGGCCGCGCCTCATCACCTTTCCATGGGCGGATATTCCTCGGTCCAGTCCCGGCAAACTCCCCCTTCCCTTCCCCACCTTGTCCCCTAACAGCGACTCTGCCCTCCCTGCTCAAAAAGGTAGCAGCGCTCCCGCCAAATGCTTCCATTTCCCTCGCCGCTGAGGAATCTGAAGCGATCGGAAGAATCTCTCCAAGGATGCGCGAAGACGCTTCTTTGAGCTTGGTGGGGGAGCATTTCGGAGCCCCGAAGCGCCAAGGATCGCGGAGAACACACACATATAACACCATCCTGGTGTACACCGCCCTGGGTCCTTCGGGAGGAGGGCGGTATATAAATTGAAACAATAAGAATAAATAATAAATCCTTTCCCAGCAGCGTTGGTTGCCTATAGTGCGCCTACCTCACCCACTCGCTTTTTACACACATAAACAGAGGGGAGGGAGAGGGGTGGGGCGCAGCGCTCCCTTTGCAATTCCGCAGGGAAACTAAGATTACTTCCCTCGTCCCACAGGTGATCGTTCTTGATCCATGCCCCCCACCCTCGAGGCTTTCAAACCACTCTCCTCCCCTCCCACGTTTGGTTCCCCATGGCCCAGAACCAGGGGGTCTGTTAAGCCGCGCGCCGCCCGGGCAGAGGTTCTCTTAACCAAGTTACCCGCGCGCGGTTGATTTTCTCCCGCAGTCTTTTTCCCTCGAAAACTTCCCGACGGGGCAGGACTAAGCCATCGATAACTACCCAGCAAGTTTCTGCGCCCTTCGCCACTCTCCAACTCCGAATAAACGAAGCCAGCGGTCTACCGTTGGGGTAAACTGATCTAGATTAAACAAAAAAACAAACGGGGCTGTTTTCGGATCGTGCGATGTCCCCGAAAGATTCCGACTCACTAAGTCTCCCGAGAGGCGAACCCAGAAAAAGACTACTCTAGATCTGCGTGGTGGCAACAATAACTCTCATCCGCTGCGTGTGTTGACTTACCAAGGCTGAAAAACCGCGCGCTTCCTTTGCAGCAGTATTCCCTACGACCAGCGTGCCCGGGGGTTTAAACTCCAGGAAAAAAAGTCCCGCCTAGCAGAGCCAAAACCGTCGCAAACAACTCCGGTGTATATCAGCGAATGGAATGAGCCCCAGCTGTTTGCAATCCCTTTACTGCTAGCGCAGATCTCGTGCTTACTCAGTTTATTCAGCCCCCTTTCCAACGCCCAGATATGTCATGGTGGCCTGAGAGAGAACACCCTGAACTATTTAAAGGGGCAGCGCCTCTATCTTTATCCCCCAGCAAGGAACACAGCAAGCACGCAGAGCCTGTTGAGGCGGGGGGAGGAGGAAGGGGGCGATGGGGGGGAGGGAGAAGCGAAGCATTACTCCGCGAGGGTGTGGTTTTTGGACTCTATTCCCCCCCCCTCCGAAAAGGCACGTGAGGCGCCAAAAGCGACAAAGTGGTCGGTTTCTAACATCCCTGGGAGCTGTCACTCAAATACGTGAGGGGCAGAACCTGTGGTGCTGTATCATATCTGGGGATTCCGTGGGAAAGATGATGGAAGTCCTAAAGTTGGTTTCCCTCCGCTGTTCAAGGTCAGCTTAGTTTAAAGTATTAAAGAAGAGAGATCTTTTAAATAATTTTTTTCAAAAAAAAACCCTACTACTGTGTTTTCCATATGTGAAACAGCCCAAAACTCTGGACTTCTAATTCTGGACTTCAGACTCTATTTAAACAATTTTTGGAGAAGTTCTTGAATGAAATAAGTGGTTGAGTGACTGTAACTGCCCCATATTTATTTGTCATTTTTATATCACCACCCATCTCTCAGAAAAGGGACTCTTAACAGACTTAACAGAGTTGGAAGGGACCCTGTAGGTCATCTAGTTCAAGCTCCTGCTCAAGCCGGAGACCCTATACCATTTTTGACAAGTGTCTGTCTAGTCTCTCCTTGAATGCTTCGAGTGATGAAGCACCCACAGCTCCCAAAGGCAAGCTGTTCCACTGGTTGATTGATCTCACTTTTAGGAATTTTCTTATTTCTAGGTTGAATCTCTGCTTGGGCAGTTTCCATCCATTGTTCCTTGTCTGGTCTTCATGTGCTTTGAAAATAGGTTGAACTCCCCCCCCTTTGTGGCAGCCTCTCAAATATTGGAATGCAGCTATGTCACCCCTGACCCTTTTGTTCATGAAACTAACCATGCCCAGTTCTTGCAGCCATTCTTTGTATGTGTTAGCCTCCAGCCCCCTTATCAAAAACAGTGCAGCCGTCTTTTTAGATGACCATGGGATCTCCAATTCTGCTGATGCAGCCATATTTTGAGGGCCTTCTGGAAGGATAACAAAGATGGGCAATTGCTCCTTAGAGGGGATGATGTTCCATAGGGCAGGTGCCAAGGCAGAAAAGGCCAATTGTCTGAATCCCTCTAGGGAAAACACTTTTGTAGACAGCACTCACAGCATACCTCTGTTGCCGAAATTGATGAGATGGGGGATTTAATCGGATGAAGGTGATTCCTCAAATAATCCAGCACATGCCATGAAGAGTTTTGAAGATCAAAACCAGCACCTGAAAGTGGACTCTGAAGCTAACTAGCAACCAATGCAACTCATGGAGCAAAAGTATGATGTATGCCACTCTAGGGGCACACATAACTACCTAAGCTGCTATATTTTGCACCAGCTAAAGCTTCTGGACACTCTTGGAGTACAGGCCCATGCAAAGAGCATTACAACAGTCCATCGAAGTGGTGGCCAGGATATGAGTGATTCTGAGCAGAACAGGAAGAGGTGCAAATAGCACACAGCATAAAGTTGTGCAAAAGCTCCCCTAAACATGATTGCCACCCAAGGACCATCCAAAGTTGTATATCAGATCTGTTTGAGGCAGTGCAACCCCATCCAGAACCAAAGATAGCATAGTCTCTGCATCAAAGAGTCTCAAAACCCAAGTCATTCTGTCTTGTCAAAGTTTAGATGAAACCTGTTTTCTCCCATCCAAGCCTTCACAGCCTCCGAGTACCAGAATAGGATACTAACAGCATCACTTAATTTGCCAGGAGCAGAGAGGTATCGTTGGGTATCTTCAGTGTACTGATGATGATTCACCCTATGAAGACAGATGACCTCAGCCAGCAGCATCATGTAGATGTTGAATAAGAGAGGGAAGATCATTGAATTTGCAGAACCCAACAAAGTAGGAGCCAAGAGCAGAATCTCTCTCTGTCAATCACCACTGTTTGACCCTAGAAAAGGAAAGCAAACCAAAGCACAATCCTGCCCTCCCCCCTAATTTCCAGAGTTGATCCAGAAGGATATCAGGGTTAATGGTATCGAAATCTGCAGAGAGATTAAAGTAAGACTGGATGCACAATCCCCATCCCTCTGCCACCAAAGATCATTCAAAAGCATGACCAATGTTGCATCCATCCCATACCCAGGTCTGAATCCTGATTGAAAGAAGCCCAGATGATTTGCTTCACTCAGAATTCTTTGAAGCTACTGCACAACCTCTTTCTCAATCATTTTCCCTCCAACAAAAAGAGGCTAGATACAGGATGAAAATTGTCAGTAGAGTGGCATCCATCAATGATTTCTTGAGGAGGAATAGATCAGAACAGTCTTTAGGGAGCACGGAAACAGCTCTCTCATTCAAATAATTCACCACCTATAAGTCACCAACACAACACACACACTGTAGCTTTTGCATCAAGCCTTTCCCCCCAGCTCCATTTTTTTTAATTCACTTTCCTCAAACTAGAAATGCAAAGACTGGTCCTTCCCCTTCATTAATGTCACCAAATCACTACCACACCTCAGGTAGCCCATGCAATCTACCTTTTTTATATAAAAGTATGCCCACGAGGCACAAGATTTTTTTGCACAAGTGTACTCTAAAGGCTGCAGTGCCATGTGGACCACCTCAGGAACTCCTCTTGAACCCAGCACCAATTCTTAGTAACTACATTGAGAACCAGGTTGCATGTCATCTGATCAAGGAAGGAATCACCAATGCAATTAATTTCATTTGAGAACAAATTGGACTTCATTTAGATATCTCTTGGGAGCTCTATATTTATTTATTTATTTGTGAAGTCCTCTTTTCTGGTCTCTCATGTCCTTTCTGATTATGTATTTCATTCATTAGACTGAAGAGTACAGTATAGCCTACTTAACTCTCATACCATATTGCCCTTCTTTTTCTCCTTCTCTTTTTTCTTCCTTTCTTCCCATATTCCTCAAACTTTCCAATTCCTCTTCCAAATACCCATCAACCTCTTCCACCTAGACAATTAACCAAATAGTTTCTTTTCTTTTTGTACCTTTTATAATAGTTAACTCCATTCCAAATATCTATTTTCATTTTTTCATTTTATGAAACATTTATGAAAGAGAAGGCATCAAGGAATGTCTGGAAGAGGAAATTGGAAGCTATGGAAAGTAGAAAGAAAGGAAGGATGAGAAAAAGAGAAAGAGGGGAAGAAGGATAAGAAGATATAAGGAAGGAAAGAAGAAAAAAGGAAAAATAAAGTTAGAAGGTAAGAGAAAGAGGGTAAAAGGATACAAGTAAAGGAAAGAAGAAAGGGGGAAAAGGGAAGAGAGAAAAAAGAAAACTAGAGAAGGAAGGAAAACTAGATAAGAAGGGAGAAGAGGAGGATGTAAAAGGATATAAGAAAAGAAATTTAAAAGTTACAATGCCCTCTTTAGGCTGGCTAAAATTTAAATATTTGGATTATATCTATTTTTGTAGATATTAAATTGTTGGTTGTGGTGAAAAATGATAAGAATTCTCTTTAATCTAGACAAAATTTAAATACCTGAATTATATTTGTCTTTGTATGTATCTAATTGCTGACAAAAAGTGATACGGATTTTAAAAAATATTAATCCTATATTCCTATGAAATAAAGTGTTAAAAAATCACAATATATAGGGTCAAGTAGAGATAAGCAATTTGAAGAAGGTAAAAAGGGAAATGATAACTTTGAACTGTTTAAAAATTTATGTGTTATATATGTATTTGGGATTAAAGTAAAATCTATATCTGCGAAAGAGTTATACAATGACTGAAAGGGTAAGGAAAATAACAGGAAAAGATTAAGCAAAAATTGGGTACCCCTATAGAATGTATGGAAAATTAAAATTAAAATGGGGAAAAAAGGAAGAAGAGTAAGAAAAAAATCAGAAAGGAAGAACAAGATGGAGTGGGAAGGGTGGGGAGAAGGAGAAGGAAAAGATTGTGAAGGACAAACGATACAAGATGTGAATATGAGATATGCTGTCAAATCTGTTGTTATGAATGTAATCTCCTTAATTGTAACCACCCTCTTTTGTCATGGATGTACAGAAAAAATGGTAAAGAAAAAACAATAAAATTCTTATCCCCCCCAAAAAAGTACAGTATAGGATTTCCAAGCTTCTTTAGCTGATTTTATGACAGAGAAATGAGAAGTAATGCACGTGCCAAGACAGATTAAGCTATCTCACTGTTGCTTAAGCAAATAATATTTAATCAGAATTTCTGTAGGGCATAAATTAGGAGAAACAATGTGGTTTGATTAATTGAATCTTGTCTAAATAATGAATTTGTGCTGGGTTTTTTTACTGTGTACCTGAAGCTGATTCTCACCTCTTCCTTTTTGCCAATCTACACAAAACTAGCACTCATATTTTCCCTTCAAGAATTCTGTAGGGCATTTTGATAATTGGCATTCAAAGGGAAAGAAATCTGGGCCCTAATGGTATGCAGATAAATGCAGTTTGTTTCAAAGATCTGAGTAGGCACTTTGTTCTAAGTTTACAATACTCACTTTCTTTTAGCTCAAGTTTTATAGAATGTTTACCTTTTAAGAGTTCAGCGTTGATAGCGAGAAGTTAAGGAAGGCATTACAATAGGGAAGTGAGCAAGAGTTACTTCTATATGTTTTTCTGGGAGACATACAGCAAATTCTCATGATCACAAAACATGTGGCTGCTGATAATTGGTAAGCACACTAAAATTAACAGCTGATATGGGTATCAAAGACAGTATTTTCCCTGTTGTCTTAAGTAGGCATGGAATTCTTTTATTTAAACTTTGTTATGATTTAGCTGACTGAAACAGAAGCTCTTCTGTAGGGCTAATACATCAAGATGCAAAAGTATGGATGGTCAGATGGCTACAATGTAATTGTCATTTGGACTTTTGCCCATAGGATCAAATTCAGTGTGTTAAAATTCTATAGAGATAGCTAGAGCTAGAGAGGTATTGATTTTTTTATTAGATTTTTATCTGCCTTTATTACTTAATAAGAACCGCAAGGCAGTGAGTATACCTAGTATTCCTTTCTCCTTTTATCTCCTCTCCCCCCAAAAAAACACTGTGAGGTGGGTTGAACTGAGATATATGTATTTACTTTGAGTGACTTTCAGTTTGAAATTGGCCATAGAGTAAGAAAAATAAAAGTTTAATAATAAGGTAACTTTTCAGCAGTCGGTTATATATCCAAATTAAATCCCATTTAATATAATTTTATGAAAACTAAACTAGCATTAATTTGATGCATAGTTAAACTAATTATACCAAACTTTATTTGGTATAATATATACCAAATAAAACTTAATAGAATAAAATTAAAGAGTCAACCCAACTTTCTACAAATTCTAGTCCCTGAGTGTGGCTGGAAAGGCTGTGCAGAGTAATGTGGCTTAAGTACAGTCCAGAACAGAGAGAATCTTAACAAGTTAAATGGTTCTCAGCCAGCACCTTCTTCTTCAAAGTATGGCTGTCTGCCAACAGAGGCTGGCAATACCAAGAGGAAATGCTGAGAAGTGGCAATTGTGGTAAGTCCTCTTCTTCAGGCTTTTGGAAGTTCCAACTGCTTTTAACATTGGTGTTCATTGAAAGAGTGATTTTACTAAATATGGTTTTCCCTCTAGCACAGGGAAAAAAAAGGTGTTTTCCAAATGACTTAGTACTATAAACCATCCTAGAATTCCTAGCTATCATGGGCCAAATGACCAAAAGCAAGAGTACAAGGTGCAGAAGTATAATAAATATTCTGAAATATACAGAGTGCTTCTTTGAAAATAATTATGCCTTCAGGAAAAAGCCAGAAATTTGGGGGATTTGTCTCTAGTTCTGCTTGAATGAGGCAGTGAAACAACTGTAGATTTGAACCTATTTGGTCCTTTCCAAATATAGCCTTTGGATTACTGCAACATTGATATTTGAACCTCCCCTATCTCTATGAATGCATCTTATGCTTATATACACAATGATTATGCTTATATATAGAATGACTATGTTTATATATACAAATGATTATGAATGTATCTTTGATTATAATCAAAGTTTGTTTATTGTATGTAGGTAGGCATTGAGCATGTGCACCAGAGACAAATTCCTTCTGTGTCTTGACACACTTGGCAAAATGAATTCTGATTCTGATGCTATGTTGATATTTAAAGTAGCAGATTGCAGTTTAATAAAAACCATGAGAGTGGTTTTTGAAAGGAAGTTACAGAGATCTTGATTTATCTCCATTTTAAAAGCAGAGAAAATCTAGAATCACTTGTCCATTCATTTCCTAGAGTCATTGTACTGTCCTATAAATGGTAGATATGGTAGCAGAAGGATTTTTTTTTAAAAAAAAGAATCTGTTCAATCTGTGCTTGATTCTCAGAAACTGCCTTGGCAAATTCTTGCAATTTTCTTGGCAAGGTTTTTCAGAAGTGATTTGCCATTGTCTCCTTCCCTAGAGCTAAGAGAATGACTGTCCCAAGATCACCCAGAAGGCTTGTGTCTAAAGCAGGAGTATATCTCAGTCTCTTGATTTCCAGCCTGATGCCTTAACAACCGGACCAAACTAGTTCTCTAGCAAAAGAATAAGTTTGTGTTTATATATGTCTTCCAACTTTAAAATGAACTGTGCTGCAACAAATTATCTTTAGGATCACATGAAGCACTGGCAACATTTGCATTGTTTCATCTCTCACATCCTCCACTTTAGCCATCCATAAATGAAGGGGAACTAATCCAATAAAGCAGAGGGGGAAAATAGAACACATTTAAATATCCCCTTTTTAAAATTTCAATCCTAAACTTGGCTGTATTTCTCTTTCTATCCCTTGTATGCTCACCCAGGTTGATTTTTTGCATGTACAATCTACGTTGCTAGCTAGCAGCCTACAGCTGGAGCAATATCTTTAGCCAAAAGAAAGCCAGCCTTGTCATGAGGCAAACGAAAAGTCTATCTTCAGATGGATAATTGGGGTTACCCCAAAATACCACTTTTACCATAAAAGTCCAGCATTAAACTGGAGCCTTAAGGTTACCTCTGGATTAAGTAGATTCCAAAATGCCCACTCAATTATTTTTAAAGCATAAATATTTTAATTCAGTCTTCTAGTTGACATGTGGCACTAAGGCTTCTAAATGGCTCTTGCACTACATACAAAACCAGGAGTATACTAAACCACGGGTATCTACTGTAAGACTGAAAGCTACCCGTGTCCTTTGACTGGCATGCTGGGGGTTGTGTTCCATAAAGAAGTATGTGACTCAGGAGAAAAACTAAAGTTGATGTAATTTAATTTTGTAATAAATTGAAATGTTACCAAATGTACTTAATATGCCCATTTGCCAGGTATTTAATGGTTTTGCCATGCATTTAATGGTTTTTCCCTTCTGTCATGTTAACAATTATCATTTGGCAGCAACTTTTAGAGAACTTAGGAAGCTAAACCAAGATTCTGAGAGGCCATAAATCAGCCCAGATTGGACAACCTATTCAAAGATCTAAACCATGACTTATTAACCACATGTGTGCTCACTCATTCAAAGTCAAGCATGGGCTAGCTTAGCATGCAAACTTTTCACACCACAAGTTCACACAGCAGTATATAATCACAGATGTGTTTTTCAGAGAAGTAATACATTCAGTTGGTGCAGTGGCTCAACGGAGAAAACATTGAGCTTGTCAATCAGAAGGTTGGCAGTTCGAATACCTAGCACCGTGTAGCAGGGTGAGATATCCAGTTATTCGCCCTAGCTTCTGCCAACCTAGCAGTTTAAAAGCATCTGAAAATGCAAGTAGAAAAATAGGAACCATTTTGGTGGGAAGGTAATAACGCTCCGTGCGCCTTTGGCATCTAATCATGCTGGCCAAATAACCACGGGGACCTCTTCAGATAGCGCTGGCCTTTCAGCTTTGAAATGGAGATGAGCACCGCCCCAAGAGTCAGCTATGACTAGCATGTGTGTGTGTGTGTGTATGTGTGTGTGTGTGTAGGGGAAAAACCTTTACTTTTATCTTAAGACATTCAGAGGAGACGACTTCTCCCTGAGGAAATGGGCTTATGAGTTCAGTCTATGCTTTGCAGTGAAAATCTGCATTTCAAACAAAAGTATTTGAATCTCTGATAAAATTAAATGCAAATAATGTTCCAGTTGTGAAATAGTTGGATCCTAATATGAGAAATCATAACTTGCAGCTCTTACCTAGAAAGAATAAAACTTTCATCTTATCTTTTGTCCAGCAGAAACTGACTAGAGAGAGCCTCTCTTTTCCACTCAAGTCAGAAAGACATTTTAAAGTGAGAAATATGCCAAAGTTAGGAAAAAGCTAGAGCTAAGGAAGACTCTTCTGGCAGAATCTCCTAGATTGGGAAACGAAGAGGAAGCACATACATGAGCTCTAGCATCCTGCCAGTATCCTGTCTCAGAAAGTCTCTTGGAAAGAAAACTAGTCCAAGCAGACATGGGGCCTCTGGACTTATTTATTGAGCATGTGGTTTCCATTATAGCTCCAGGGATTTTAAAACTATGCTGCTTCCAAATATTTTTAATCACGTGAACAAGCCACATGGAAAGTTACTTTGCTTTCCTTCTGCAAAGAGAAGGGATGAAGAGAGCTGGGCTATTCAGACTGTAGATTTAATTTAGAGATATAAAAAGAACCAGCTTTCTAAATCAACCTTATAGACTTTTCTTTAGGTATAGCAAAGGATCTACTTTAGGATCCCATGCAACAGAATAAATTTGCATAGGATTTCTGCAGACATTTTCTGGTGCTCCTGTGGATGGGTCTGGAATTAATGGAAAAAAAATAGAAGCAGATGTCTGTTGTGTTCAAAGCACTATTCTGGACTAATTCTCAATATGCCACCAGCCAAGTGTGTAGTTGTCTGAAGAGCACCAAGACCAGAAAGGCTGAAATATGGAACCCTAAGTAGGTGAATTGAGAGGTTTCAGGAAAGATATATTGTTTTAACTGTGATATATTGAATATATATGTACATTTTAAGTCATATATTAGGACCATAATGATGGGTTTACACAATGCACTGTCAGAGCCTCTCACATTCTGTGATACCACAAGCTACTAAAATGATGAATTATTTGTGCAATCCAGCCCAAATAAAACCAAGGTTTTCATTGGACTTAGGATGGGCAAGAAATAAATACAACACTTTCCAGTAATAATATATTTGTAATCTAAAAATCACAGGTGATCTCAAACTTTGCAGTGCCAATAACCACTTGCTTAGGTAAAATTGGAATGAGGTTTGATAGTTTGCCTGGTAGAGCTTGGACAATCTCAAAACTCGTTTGAGACTTTACTCCTCACTTGACAAACCTGATTTACATTTTTTTATATAATATGGATCACAGGCTGCCATTACAGAAGACACCTTCTAACATAAAGGAAAATAAAAAAGTAAAAAATTAACAAAATAAACAATCCCAGTTCAATGCCACACATCTATGATCCTATTCCATTGATTCTGATGGCAGTTCTACCAATTTTCTTCAGCTTGACTTTGTTGTAGATTAAACCCTGAAGCAACTTCAAGAAGTAGGTCTTGATGTTTCACATTGGACACGATTCCAATTGATTCTCAATTATCTCTGTACTTTCCCTATAGCTACTAAGCTGTTCTAATACCCCAACAGTCCTACTTTGGATCTACATTATTTATTAATTTATCAAAAGTCCACAAAGCAGGCCTCAAAAAATAACTTGTTCTCATAGTGTCCAGCATTTAAATGAATCCTTTGATTATTCACATTCTAAATCATCTGTACCCTCTTGTTGCCCCTTCTTTGAGCAATGGAATGTTGCAAGTATTTTTCATTTCTTTATATTGGCTGGTAGATATTGAGTCCAGCTGCAAATAGAGGGAAACAGTACCCAGCAATACCTAGGAAAAAAAAGTTCTCACTCCAACATCCATTCTTCACTCTGAAGCTCCTCCAAGCCCATTATCTGAGTAGTGGAATGGAGAACGTAGAAGAAGTTGCAGAGCTAGCATCAAGGCTTAGGTTTTAGAACAAACCCATAAGAGTCAGTTTAGTGTAGTAGTTAAAGTTCTGGTCTAGAAACCAGGAGACAGTGAGTTCTAGTCCCACTTTAGGCATGAATACCAATTGGGTGACTTTGGGCCAGCACTGTCTCTTAGTCCAACCCATCATGCATTAAGAAATATTGGACACAGATTGCAATTAGGTTGGAGAGAATCACTATTTACTTTGAAAGGGACAGCTCCATAGAAATGAAAGCTGTGAATGAGTGTAATCAAATGCATTTGGAGACAACAAGAAGAAGTAATTTGCAAGGCAACAGGCATGAAGGTAATTAGTTGGTATAGATTGACACAAGATGGATGCTGTAATAATGTTGTAATAAATTAGGCAAGGAAGTAAAGAGCCATTGGTAGATAATGAATTGGAAGGGGTGTAAGGGAGAAAGCATATGAAAGAAGAAATAGGAAGATAAATACACGTGAAAGCAATGATCAAGAAATATGCGGCTGTTTGTATAACCTGCATGTCATCAGCTGACCTCTTCAAATCAAACATCTGCCAAATAATTATTGTTAAAATTAGAACACCAACTTTGGGTTTTATTTTGACAACTTGGCAGTCATAGAATTTCCGTGAAGTTCACCAAAAGCAACGAATCTTCCTCCAAATGTTATGTAAAAATTCAGATATCTTTAATCAACAAAGACTATAATCCATAAATGGGCAACCTTTGTTGAGGCCTGCATTGTATTGTTGTTGGGATGTATTGTATGCCAATGATGAGCAAAGATAAAACCAAACATGGCTGAGACCCTTCCGCTTCCTTTCCTCTCTGTCATTCTATGGTTATCATCCTCCGTCCCTCCCTTCCTCCATCTCCCTATTTTTTCCCATCCTTCTTTTGCCAGAGCTCTGAAATGTACTTTTTTTTTTTTGCAAAATGACCAAAAGTGAAGAACACCTTGGTCCCACTCCAGTTTTAATGGTTAGAATGACTTGGTCTGTTGGGTGATTATAAATAAGGCTAGAATGATGTGCCAGAATGACAGGCAAAAATGATCTATATTTATATATATTTATATTTTATATATTTATTAAATTTTTATACCGCCCTTCTCCCCGAAGGGACTCTAGCAGGAAGGGTGGGGATATGTTTTTTGGATAAAAGGGAATTTCCACAAGCTAATTATATCTACCCTCCTGGCTTTTGATAAATGACATGTCTCCTAACAGTTTTTAGAACAGTCAGGAATTTATTTACACACACACACACACACACACACATAAATAAATAAATTCCTGACTGTTCTAGAAACCTGTATGTATGTGTGTCTCAATCAAAAATATTACACTGAAATTTTATGGTTATGCAAATTTATAATAGATTAACTGGTAGACATGGCCTAAATACCCTGGCAACAGGAATTTACTGCCTTGAGAAAGTCTAACAAGGTCAGGGTTATCTTGCTCTCTGGAGGGATTCTGTTGCAAGGGCAGGAACTGCTGTTATGACTCCTGGGTCCAAAAGATGATATTGTTTAATGGAAGAAACTTGGAGCATGCCCTCCCTATTAGATCTGGTGAGGTGAGCAGAAACAATGGTAGAGAGGCGATCCCACAAATAGCCTGGCCCTGGGCCGGATGGAGCTTTACAGATGATAAGCAACACCTCAAATTGTACCCAGAAACCTATGGGGAAGTAGGGAACATGCAGAGCAATAGGCATTATAGTTAATCAGCATAACAGAAAGACCAAAACTGTTCACACCCCTGCATGTGTCTCTTTTATTTTTCCTGAAAAATAAATTTAAAGCTGACTAATAACAAAAATAAAACCTATAAACCTATAAAACTAATCTTTTGGACAACAATTAAAATCCAAGACTCAAAGATTAGCAGGGGAAACATTGCAAGTTTTAAATTGCAAGTAATCATGATCGCAGGACCTTTGGCAATCTGCCATAAGTGCGAATGGGTTGCCAAGCACCCAGATCGCAATCGCATGACTGCAGGGATGCTGAAACAAGCTATAGGTTTGGGCACCAGTCCCTTCATTCAGCACTACCATAATTTTGAACCATCACTGAACAACTGGCCATTAAGGGAGGACTACCTGTACTTTGAGAAGGGAATTTTGTTGTAGGGTTTTGTGTGTGAGTTTTAAACTACCTTGTGAACATTTCATGAAGAAAAAAAATGAAGGAGCTTGAATCCTGGGAGCAGTAGCTAATGGAAAAGAATTCCATGCTAAACAGGCTTCTGTAGAGGTGAAACCTTTCAATTATGTGTGTTAAGTCAGGGACAAGCCAGTTAGTTTCAGGGCTTTGCACTCTGTGGGCTGACCACTTGTTGAGTAGACCAATCTATTTAAAAAAGGAGAAAGGGTGACTGTGGAAGTTATAGTCCAAGATTATTATTATTAATCCTATATGCTATCCAGCTCATAAATTACTTTTAGGCAGTTCATAATAATAAAAAATACAATGAAATCAATAACACATAATAAAAGATGAAAAGCATGAAGAAGTGTGGCATCTCAGCCTCCTTGCTGAAGGCCTGGTCTCTCTGGCTTTTCAAAATAGGGGAGTTGGGAACCTTTTTCAGAAGGCAGGGGCTGCCACAGAGAATACTTGTTTCCAGGGTCCTCGAGAGAGGATAGTGGTAATAACTTATGCTGGTTAGTGACTGCAATAAAATACAGCTAGTGCAGCCAATCCCAGCTTAGCATCTGTAGGAGCAGTCAGAAGCAATGAGTCATCCTTCTGCTTCCTTACCTAGCTTCGAATTAGTTCCTCAGAATCAGACTTGCTCATTAGTTGTTGTTGTTGTTGCTGTGGTCATCCTCCTTCTTCTCCTACCCCTCCTCCTCCTCCTTTTCCTCCTCCTCATGATGCACAAATCCTGAACTCTTAATTGCATGAATTTAAAAAATCCACTGAACTCTAGTTCAGAACTTATCCCCAGATGAACTCAATGAGGACTTCAGAGTAAAACCAGCAGCTTTCACCATCTGTTCTTCTTTTCAGCTGCTTAGTCAGACCAGGCTCTCTTTATCAGCTCAGACCCCTTTCACCAACTTGCAAGGGATTGTTGGATGCAGAGACATTCTCTTTTTTTTTCAAGCAACATAGCAATAAATTGCTATGAGTAAATTCACATGAGGGTCTTACTACATAAAATTGTAGGGGAGTTCCTGATATGTCATACCTCTATTACTAATCATGCTGTGTTTCCACATCTCTTCTTGCATCATATGACTTTTTCCAAGAACATCTGTTTCAGAGGAAAAGGTGTAATAACTGCAATATCTTTTGATGGACAACACAATGAACTTCTATCACTGAAAGCATTTCATAATCATTTCTAGACAGTGAATGTCCCTCTCAATTAGAAATGCCTCCTGATTTCACAGGAACAGAAAATTAAGGTAATTGCACTGTGCTGAGAAACTTTCCTTTTTATTATTTCTGAGAAACTTAGGTCAAAGCAATAATAATTACTGGAATCCCTCAGGAAAGAACACTTTAGTCAAAAATAACTTTTGACCAAAACAAATGGACAAAAATCAACAGTTGAACAGAGAGTTAGTGATGTCAACCACTAGTGATGCTAAAGGTCAATTTTAATTCAGCATACTCATTTATTTACATATTATTTAATGAAGACATTTTAAAACATATGAGGATAGGAAGAGAATGATAGTGAGAAGAATTTAATTCATAAAAAGACAGGTATTTTGGAAGTTGCATACCTTCTGATAGCTAGAGAGAGACGGAGGTAATAAACTTAACCCCTATGGTTGTATATAAAATAGAGACAGTCTATTTTAAAATTACAGGAGGCATACTTCTGGTTCAAAGAGTTGCTAAGAATAATTGCTTCCTGTTTGGACCTGCTGTCTTGACAGAACATTCTGCCAGGATGCAATGTAAGATCTTCAGGCATATTGCCAGAGAAACAAGAAGAAACAATAAGAACATAGATGTCCTGTGAACATAGACAACTACATAGTCATTGGCCATTGGTATGGAGTTTAAACATGCTAGTCTCCTTTAGAAGAAAACTACCTGAAATTTCAGCCAAATAAAGACACACAAACATGCACATAGTGTATTAGATCAGAGCTGTGGGATCCCAAGTGTTCTGAATTTGTCCCTAGCCTCTGAATATTGCATACAATATGTATATACTTGAAGTTTGAATCCCTGAAGCTCAGCACATACTGTATAGCCTTCAGCGCTTACCTTATTCCCAATGTTTCTTTTGAGGGGGGCAATTAGAAATCTTCTTTATTTTTATAGGCTGCTGCACAAGATCTAGAATGTGGATACATATCCATGACTCTGCAGCAAGGCAATATTAAGCTTCTTCTACTAAAGGAGATAGTCATATCAGGAAATGCACAGCATACCATCTGACACAGCAATTGGAATTGGAATTGGAATTGGAATTGGAATTGGAATTGGAATTGGAATTGGAATTGGAATTAGAATTAGCCAAGTGTGTCTGGACACCACAAGTAATTTGTCTCTGATGTACATGCTCTATACTTACATATAGGCCACAATTGACAAACTGTTATTACAATCATAAAATGCATTCATAATCATAAAGTACATTAATCATGTCATGCACATAAACAAACCATGATCCTAATCATAAAACACATTCATAATCATAAAGCACAATCATCATGTCATCATGTTATAAAGTACAACCATCATGTCACGAAACACATTCATCATGTCATATGATACATTTCTGTGACATGTTTGGAGCCGTCTATATTTGAACAGACATAGAAATACTAATAATCAATCTATAAGTCAAACTAGGATACTAAATGAAACAACAATTATATATTGTAAGATGCAATCTTTTCTCTCTCTATATATATATTAACAATGGCGAGGATCTTATATGCAGAAAGCTGAAAACATACACTAATTCCCAGGATGGAAGAATGGATGGTAACAGTGATGGAGTTGGCACAGATGGCAAAATTGACTGTTCAATTAAAGACAATTTATCTAGTTTTGTTTTGAATTGAAAACCACTTCTGGTATTTGTACTCGGAACTGGAATTTTTTTCTCCAAAACTCCAGTTTTAGGTGTTGAGTGATTTTGTCATTATAGAACAGGCTTAAAATATATAGAAATGTAAAGCAAAAGGCTGAGGTTGCAATTCTTTTTCTATTGAACAAATGCTGAAAAAGTCACTCTTTTTTCTTTCTCTTTTATTTCTGCTTGCACTTCAACTTCTAAATATGCATCTAAAAGCTGAAAAAAGAGCATTTTCTAAAAAAGACGTTGTAGGGACTGAAAAATTGGGAATTGTAAAAGTGAGTAGATAATATTTTTCATGAAGAGAAAATATATGTATTATGAGTTAATTGCCCTGAAAAAAATGTGAGAGATTATAAATACAGGTAGTCCTTGACTTATGACCACAATTGAGCCCAACATTTTTGTGGCTAAGTGAGACAGTGGTTAAGTGAATTTTTCTCCATTATACAAACTGGTTTGCCAGTTATTAAAAAAACTGTATTAATTAATAATTATGTTATATTTTATTATTAAATCACTGTAGTTGTTAAATTAGTAACACGGTTGTTAAGTGAATCTGGCTTCCCCATTAATTTGGCTTGTCAGAAGGACACAAAGGGGGATCACATGACCCCGGGACATTGCAACCATCATAAGCACATGCCAGTTGCCAAGCATCTGAATTTTGATCACGTGACCATAGAGATGCTGCAACGGTTGTTAAGTGTGGGAAACCGTCATATGTCACTTTTTTCTTTTTATTTCTTTCTTCTTCTCCCTCCCTCCCCCCTCCTCTCTGCCCCTCCCTTCTTTCTCTCTTTCTTCTTCCCTCACTCTCTTTCTCTCTTCCTTCGGTCTCTCTCTCTGTGTGTTTCTTCCACCCTTCTCTCCCCCCTCTCTTCTCTCTCTCTCTCTCTCTCTCTCTCTCTCTCCATCTGCAAATCATTCGCTGTTATGTCTCATAAGGAGAAAAGGCCCGACCCCGTTCAGAGTGCCAAATGGGAGGATCAAAGGCCTGGCCCCGTTCTGAAGGCCAGAGGGCTGGATCCAACACCCGGACTCATTTGAAGGGCTGGATCCGAGGCGGGCAGCCAGGTAGGACCTGCTGAAGGTGGCGTGGCAGAGCCAGGTGACCAGGGGTTGCGGGAGGTGGCAGGAGTAGGGGATGTTGGGTTAAAAAGGAGGAAAGCAGGATGGGCAGGGGTTGTGGGGGGTAGGACTGGAGGAGTTAGTGTTAAAAGGGAGAAAAGCAGCCTGCCGTGTTTCTGTTTTTCTATAAGACTCTCCCCTTGTGCTGCTGCTAATGGTGATTTGAATGGAAAAACCCAAAATAAAACAACAGGCTGCGAACGCTCTCCAATCAGGAGAAAGGAAACAAACTGTGTTGGATAGTTTGTCCAATCACAACTGTCAACTCCCAGTTATCTCGGAGTTGCCATGGAGGCAGACGGAGGGAGTTGAGGATGACCTCGGCACCTGGCAT
>JANHFO010004359.1:320139-335492 GCA_032468095.1 Pareas carinatus
AGATTCCATCTCCGCCCCAGGCACTTCAAAAAGCCACAAAATGAGCCACGGCAACGCGTGGCCGGGTCAGCTAGTTTCTTATAATTATTCAGTTGCCTGGGTCATCTGGGGTTTTTTAGTATTGGAAATATTTACCTATTGGTTTATTTTATTAGATGTGTATCACACTTTTCATACAGGAACTCAAAGTGGCATATATTGCCATTCTCCTATTTCTCTACAAGAATGCTGTCAGTAGGTTGGGCAGAGTGACTGACCCAAAGTCAGTTAGTAAGTTCCATGACCGAGAGGTGTCTAGAACCTGGGTCTCCTTAGTGCCAATCCAATATCTTAACCTTTACACTGACATATTGTTAGGCAAAGACACAGGTTCTTATGAGGCAATTTCCTTTTTGGGCAAAGTGCCCTTTCTTCTTGTTTTTCACAACCATATCACCCATAAATTTGTTTAACATTGGGATAGAGAAATTTATCTCTGTGGTGGACACACATACAGTTCACTCAGAGTTTGACTAGGTGAGACTTATAAACTGGAAATGAAGTTAAGTTAGACCATATTCCATGCTCTGTCAGAGAGATATGGGCTTAGCAAGGTCAGCATTGGTCCAGCTGCTCTTTCATCATCTTCTACTTGACCTAAGTAGAAGGGAAATGTTTGTGTCTGAGCTTGGTAAACAGCAGAAACTATGGTACAAGTGTGTTCTTTATTGCTGCTACATTTTGTTTCGTATCTCAAGTATGCTAGTATAGTATTTTAGCAACATATCTGTCATTGTGAAAGCCAACCGATTCCACAATTGTGGTAGGATTGCTACCACATCCTGTCACATTGCTTTTCCCAACCTATTTATCTCAAACAAGTGTTGGACGTCAGCTCGAACCACATCTCAGCCACATCTGGAGATCAAGACGTTGGAGAAATTTGCTATAGCATTTCAGCTAGACTGAACTGCACCCATAATATATTTTTTGTAGATGTTGCAGAGGAAATTTTGTTCACCCAACAAATTTACTACAGAGCGGGCCACTTTGTAATAAATGTGTATGTGTATGTTCAAAGAGAGAGGTGGATAGAGCAGGATAGATTCAAGAGGAATAGTGTGCTGATATTGTATGTTCATGTGTGTGATCATGTATATAGTCACTATGTAAAAACGGCAATATCAATATCACTCCTATAATCCTACCTACCTAGAGATTTAATTAGAAGCTAAGACCCACCTTTCCTAGGAATTTTTGGAGCTTAAGGCTGCCCTGTATAACTGTCAGATGGTAGTGCAATAGTTTTCCACTTGCTTAGCAGATATCACTGTTTAAAAAAATCGTACTAATAGAAGAGACAATACAATATATTGAAAAAAACATATTTAAGAATAGCAGTTAGAACCACCTTTCCTCTTCCTCCAAAATAAAAACAATGGGCAGAGGTGGAAGGATAATTTCACATTGTTGTGCATCATGAGGCTCTCCTCAGGCATGATCTGTCTGAATCAGACTATGGTTCTGAATGTTGTATGCAATCATCTATCCCACCAGGGGATTGTTATATATTTGCAAATTGCCTCTGAAGTGGAACTTCAGCAATATTTATAGCAAGACTACTAGATTTTGTAATAGCTTTGTTCCTTTTGCCATTCGTCTTGTAAATTCACAGGATATTTTTTTTACCATGTATATGTATACATCTGAACTAGACTAGGATGTTTCTCTGTGTCATGTATGTGTGTGTATGTGTACTCTTTTTGGACATGTTTATATAGTATACATTGGAGATGCTCACCTTTTGAAAGCTGAATGCAACAAAATTTCATTTTAATGCATGCTGATTAGGGTACATTTAAAGTGACAATAACATTTATTCTCTTCTCTTCCATTCTATTCCATTCTAAAGTTCATTGGAGATGACAGGACATGGATCAATGCTTGTTTGGTCATTCTGTCATTTATTCTGTTATGCTGTGGTCTGTATTCAAACAGGAATTACACACTATGGGGGATACTACAAGCAATATTTATATACCTCAGAAAACTGTTGGATGAGCAACACAACCTTCCACTCACTGGAAATCAGCGAAAGGCATAGAAGTTCTTCTGGTTTCTCCTGATGGCTCCAGTTTCCATTCAGTTGGATGATCTAAACTTTCTTGCAAAGAACAGGTTTTCCTGGGGGTAGGGAAGGTGGAGTTTATTTGACATTTGTGCTAGAAGGAGTGCATGTTGATGTCTAGTTTTATATTGTACAGTTATCTCTCTAGTGTCCATAGCTTCTCGAGCTACCATTACTTCAATTATACTCCAAGAAATTTCCTCCATGGGTCCTATTTTACAGCACTGTTATTGTCTGTGATAAGAAAGAATTTGGTTCTTGAGAAATGCTTTGATACTTTCCTATGCCCTGGAAGAATTTGGAAAAACTATCAATTCAATGTCTCAATCCCCAACCTTTAGAAGAAAATTTTGAAAGTCCATCATGCCTTGTGCCTTCCTTACTGGAAGTGGCTCCACTTTAAAGAGTTGGTGTATTAGAATGTTTGAATGACCTTGGGGAAAGAGAGGAAGGGGGGAAGAGATACTGCCTAGGGAACAGACAGGCAAGACAGGCAGGAGTCCTCCAATGACTTATTGGTCAAAGGAAGAAACTTAGGAAGGACCCACACTAAAGGATCAAGCAGCTAAATGTGGTGGCAGGAAGTTTGCATTTTCAGACTTGCAAGATTCTGTTAATATAGTCTTACAATAAAGTAGGTTTATCCAGCCAGTAGACACTCAGATCCATCCAGTCACCTCGATCATAAAGTAGATTTAGTTCATCCAGTCATATTTCCTGTCTGGCTTACCGAGGAGGGCTGACAGTTCCTTTCCAAAGTCAGAAGGATTTTTATTACTCTAATAGTCTGGAAAGAAGAAAGGAGCATAAAGGAATCATCAAGCAAGAAGCATGACAACTTCGACCAAGTAGTGTCATTCTCAGATACTAAAACATCCACATTCCCCAACGTAGTGTGGCCATGGGCAACAGTCCAATCCCTCTCAAAGGTACAGCCTTGGAAGTCTGTGTCCCTGTGTCAACATACTTTCTGTGACTTTTGGAGTTTAAGGACACGTCCTTTTGTGGTTGCATATTTCACGGAATCTATGTAAAGGTTGCTGCACAAAATGAAACATTTTTATTTTACAAAACCAAACAAAGAATGCAAAAGACTTCCTGATTTATTGCTGTGATGTTCTGGATAGTGTCCTGGTAGCTCACCCCAGAGATTCCCTTTTGGAGTTGGCATTTGGCTGTCTTGCTGCATGTCAAGTTGCTCCCTATACATTTGGGCTGTCGGCATGCCTTCCCACCCTTGTCAATGTTCACAGGCAGCATCGTTTCAATTGAGCCTTCTGTGGCCTTTCTGCTTCTTATATTGAATCAGCTGTCTGCATGGGCAGGGGAGAGAGCTGCGATGATGATTTTGTTGATGGTGATGGGTGGGGAAAAGAACTTCAGTTCTGACATCATTCAGTCAGTGGGAAGTTTGTTTAATGTTAGACTACGTAAATAAAGACAGGATAACATTTCACTTAGGGTGGAGGCCTACCAGAAGCCCAGACAACACTTATACTATTCCTATGGGATACAGGCAGAGTAGATGTTTAAATGAAATGAAGTAAACTAAGGTTTCCGGATGGTCAGGACTCTGCCAGACTTTGGAACCCAAAAGCCTTGTAATCCCATTAAAGTTAACGTCTGATCTAATCATAGATCATTCATATAATATGTTCCAGTTATAAAATGCACAGTATAATAATATTTTGAGTGGTCTTCCATAACTAGATGATGTAATGGTCAATAGACATTCTGGCTGGAAATTATGAATTGTAATCCCTGTCTATCTGAGGGGCCCTGGGGCAAGGAGGCCGATTCTAAGAAAGAGTCCTAATCTTTTGTCACTGTGCAAAGTTATAGGCAATAATAATTCATTGATATCCACGTGGGCAATCAAAACAGACAAGATGGTGGCTGTGGCAACATGATTACAGCTCCACCCTTTGGTATAGCTACTGACATCACATGCATGTGCGCACGCGCACACACACACAGGGAGAGAGAGAGAGGTGGGTGGTGGTGGTGATCTACCTTGCTGCTGCCATTTTGTCATTTTTACTACCTACACCCGCCCCCCCCACTCCCAAGACAGCAATGTAATCCTCCATCCCAACTCTTGGCCACAGATGCAAATGCATGGCATATTTCTATCATCATCCAAACCATAGGCATAGACGTGCTACAAGGTGATCATCGGCATTAGAAGCATTTAATAGATCAGTCTCAGTGTTTGATTTATTTATTAAATCGGTTTATACAGCTCGCTCCTTCTCAGCATGGGATTCACATTGGTGGTTCACATTAAAACAAACACAAAGCAAAGAAATAAAACAGCAGATGGAGAATCATAAAAAGCTCCCAACATAGCCAGAAAATGAACTGAGTCATACCCCTGGCACCCAGGGCTTGAGCACAGCACCTCAAGGGACTGAGGAAGGCCTGCAGAGTTGGAACCAACCTAATTTCTGGAGGCATGATGAACCAGAAGGTGGATGCCATGGCAGAAAAAGCTCTTCTACAGGACCCTTCCAGTCAATACTCTTTGGTTGATGGTACCTGAAGTATATCCCTCCTGCCAGATCAGATAGCATGTGTAGAGACTAGGAAGAGACAGTTCTATAAGTTACCTTTGATTGGGCTGTTGACAGCATGGGAGGCCCAATGATATTGAGCACATCCTCCTATATACAGACAAATACTCCAACAATAAATGTGACACTTATACTCATGCATATTGGAGCAAGGTTCAAGGAGCATGAACCAGGCACTTATTTGATCTCCCTGGAGACTCAAGGAGCATGAAAAGCTTTGCAACCAGAGCTGCAGAACCCAACTCTGAAGTAATTCTTCATAGTAATCTTCTGCATTAGTAAAATTGGAATTCTGGAAAACTTGTAATTTATTTCTTGAACTTCGGACTGCTCGGTTAGACTTCAAGATCAGCTAGGCCAAATCACTTTGATCATTAACTCCCTCACTCATCAAATTTTAAAGCAGGAGTTGTTCCTGAGATCACTTGACATTATTTTTCCATAGCCACCATTAAAATCAAAGGAAATGGATTGGAATCTCCACTTGCTGTGAATAATGGGAGTTGAAACAAAACATCAGAATCAGAATTAGAATTTATTGGCCAAGTGTATCTGGACACACAAGGAATTTGTGTCCAATGTACATGCTCTATACCTATATACATACAATAATAATATTGCAAGTGAATAGTTATCTTAGACCAGTGATAGCTAACCCTTTAGGCACCGAGTGCCCGGACAAGTCACAGCTAATGAGTCGCGGCTTGTGAGGTCATCGCCTGGCAACACTACTCTCTTTCTGAGCATGTGCAGGGCCCTGTGACATCATTGCCTGGCACCGCTACTCTCTTTCTGAGCATGTGCATGGCTCCATGATGTCATCACTCGGTGTCACTACTCTCTTTCTGAGTATGCTCAGCTCTGGGGTGATGTTGGGGCAACTTGGCTTGTGTGCCAAGAGAGAGGGCTTGTGTGCCAAGAGATAGGTTTGCCATCACTGTCTTAGACTATTCAAGTTTGGTTAACTGCCCCACATCCCTGGGGCAAAAGAAGAGCCTTCCCCCAAGGACTCTGGTATAATGGCCATGATAGGAACTTTCCATATGTAAGCAACTCATGTCTCATTCAACTAAGAAAGGTGGAGTCTCATTGAAACAGATTGTACTGTATACCTTTCAATCATAGAAGCAGATAGGAGATAGAGGAACCAAGGGCTGTTTGAGAGTGGCACGCCAGCGTAGCAATTCTATTCTGTTCTTGCAAGCAAAGCCAAGTGTTTTTCCTACACCAATGGGGATAAAAATGGTTGCATCTTAACTCAGGGTTTACTTAGCTATGACATGCCTACCGATGCATATCCAACTTTCTTTTGTATACCAAATTGAACATTAGCCATAAGGTGCATTCTCACTCAGAACTGTTGACAGATGGGGCAGCTCTTTATAAACACGGAAATATTTTTCAAACAAGGTGTTGTTGTTTTTCTGTTCAGCCACCTCATGAACCAGAGGGGTAAGTGCATCAACAAAGAGGAAGAGAAAGCATCCATTTACAAACTGTCAATACTGCAGTAATTGGATCCTCCTTTATGCCAGGAAACCTGCGTAAAGCATACACGGGTGGATGGGTTGCCTTCCCTTAAATTACTGGGAAGGTGCTATGCTATGGAAAAAGTCTCCTTAAAGAGATACAGAGTAGCATGAGTTCTCTCTTTGCTGATATCACACTTTGGCAAATAATCTTTAGTATGAACAGGTTGCCAAGCACCCAGATCACTATCATGTGACCACAGGGGGGCTGGTACAAAGTTCTGCAATGCCACCTTTTCTGAGGGCATCATAATTTCAGACTATTGTCGAGGAGTCCCTGTGCCCAAGAAAACTAAGCCCAGGAACGTGCTTTGAGTAATTGAACTAACTGCAGAGCATAATAACCCCATACAAATATCTACTCATGCTTACTTCACTTTTTTAAAATTTCAATTCTATCGCAATTAGAAGAATGGACAGTTCTGCTTTTGGTTGCTGTGCAGGACAGAACCAGTATGTGCCAATGTGCCCATGCCATGCTTTATGGGGGAGAATGTAGGATGCAATAGCGTCCAGTATAGAACATATTTATTCATTGCTTTGGCTTCTGGCTGTTTTTAGCTGCTGGGTTAGCTAAATGTGGGTTGTCGGTATGCCATCTATCTCCTGAGGTTGCTAAAATCCAACCTAGGTTTCCAACCCAGAGGGTGAAATTCTTTGCATGGCAGCCGAAGCCCGATCGGCTTGGCATTCCATTCCCTTTGCTTAAAAGACAAGTATGCACTTTGGTTGATTGAACTGGCCGCCATTTGGGATTTTTTTGTCTTGCAGTGCTTGATACAAACATGGCATTTATAACCAGAGCGCCGTGGCATTTCTGGCATCAAATCTAGAAATGAAGAAGCAAGGATTTCTTGCTAGTTTTGTGATTGTGATATAGTTTGCATCTGAATCTCTAGTCCTCCTAAATACAGGATAATCCTCTGGGGTGAAAGGGAGGAGGCATTTTTTGTTAAGCTACTGGCTTACTCCTTACTTACTGATGGTCTGCCCATATTTCTTCAATGGAAGCTAATAGGAGGAGATAAAGTTTTTCCATAGATGCTTCTCTATTATGGAAAGTAAAATGTTACAGAGCTTCAGACTCAGATGGCAAACCAGTGGAATTGCAGTCCGGTTCATGTATATATTTAAAATAAACATTTCAAAGCATGTAACGTTTCCTCAAAAAATCTCTTTAAACACTGCCTTAGGACTTCTCACTATTTAGAGTACTGTGGAGAATGATAGCACTGTTTAAAATTGTCTTGGTTAAAAAAACCAAAAAACCCCCCAACAACTCATATTTCTTACCCTTCACTCTCCCATCCTTGCTTTCCCATCTGCAGATTTTGTGATTCTTCTCCCGTCCTTAATGCATACTTCCCTTCTCACCCTGGCACAGTCCCAACACTTGGCCGTAAACTACTCCAGTTGTAGATTTTAAAAATACAATCTGAAGCACTACATTTACCATTAGCGTGATCTATGAAAGAAACAGGGCCAAGGAAATGCATCTTGTTCTCTGCCTTTAACCACATTTCTAAAGGCAAAGACAAAGGAAAGTATGAAAAATTGGTAGAAAAAGATCTTGTGCTTGAAAAAAAGTTCTCCTGGATTTCTATAGTCTACAAGTAGCCCTCGATTTATAGCCACAGCTGAGCCCACATTTTCTGCTTCTAGGCGAGATGGCGATTGTTAAGTGTCTTTTGCCCCATTTTAGGATTTTTCTTTTCACAGTTATGAAGTGAATTGGTGCAGTTGCTAAGTTAGTAACATGGTCAAGAAATGAATCTGGTTTCACCATTGACTTTGCTTGTCAGGCAGTGGCAAAAGGGGATCACATCATCCTGGGACACGGCAACCATCATAAATACATGCCAGGTGCCCGCTGTCCAAATTTTAATCAGGTGACCACGGTGATGCTGCAATGGTCACAAGTGTGAAAAATGGCCATGAGTCATTTTTTTCCAGTCCCGTTATAACTTCAAATGGTTACTAAACAAATGGTTGCAAGTCGAAGACTATCTGTACTATACCAAGGTGCTCTTAAGCTTGTCTTCTGAGCCTTTTCTGAATAGTTATATAAAATGCACGGGTGGCCATGCTTCTAGAAAAAGTAGCCAAAGTGAAACCAAGCACTTGGAAGATGCAGAATAACAGAATCTGTCAAAAGAAGCATGAGAAATGCTGAGATTCATTCTCTCTGTGTGTGTGTGTGTCAAGAGAAGCATGAGAAATGGTGAGATTCATTCTCTCTGTCTCTGTGTGTCTGTCTCTCTGTGTCTGTCTCTCTCTGTGTCTCTGTCTGTGTCTCTGTCTGTGTGTCTTGCAGATTCTCAAAATTCCGAGGCACGACTGAATTTTCAGAAGCTGCCCTCAGGCAGGCTGCTGCTATTGTTTGCGGAGTTTCCAGGCACATCCCTGGCTCCATGCAGCTTGTCTCTCTTTGCTTGCACTGCGTGATACTGCCGATCCCACATTCCAGCAGCCGGAGGACAGAGTTCTGTTGCAGGACAACCCAGCCCTTGTAACTTCCAACCTCTTTAACTCCCTCCCCCTTTCAGAGGCTGAGGCACGCCAGCTATCTTGCTGCCTTCCTCTTCTCTCTCTCTCTCTCTCTCTCTCTCTTCCCCCCCCCAAAAAATCTATTCCATGCCACTCCATCTGCTGTAATGGAAGCCTTGACATTCAGGCAACCAACTAAGTCCTGGCAGAGGCATCTTCCTTTATTTGGGTGTGTAGTGCTCTGACCTCAGCCGATATGCATCTTTTGACCAAAACAGTCTTGTCATTCCATCTTTGCCACTACACAGAAACCTCTAAATGGATCAGGGATAGTAACTATAGTAAACAGAGCAGAGGGAGGGAGGGGGAACCAGCCCTTTTTAGCTGTATCTTGACAGGCAATATCATATGCATGGCATCCGAACAAGGCAACGCTTCCCTCCTGAGCTGGTCTAACCCTGTTAGGGAATTACAATCCACTGAGCCTATACAATTGTCAGCTTTGTTTGAAATCTACCTGCAGTTTCTCAGAGATGGTGTGCAGCAACTGTCCTTTTTTCCCCTTCCAAATATCAACCAGCAACAGGTCAATATCTTTTCTATAACAGTCAGGACTACACAACAAATTATGACTCCAGCTCCTTGCATTCTCCCTTCCCCTTTCTTTGAGCTCACCTTTCTGAATAAAACAGGCCACTGTAAAATAAAATGTTGCAAGCTATTAAAGATTTAGGAATTCAAGCTCAATTTCACACATCAGGTATTTTTTTCCCCAGAATTGTCTTGGTGCAAAATGTAAGCTTAACACAATAGCCAATCAGATAATAAAAGGCAATTTGGTGTAGTGGTCTAAAAACCAGAAGACTGTGAGTTCTAGTTCTGTCCTAGCACAAAGCCAGTTGGGTGACTTTGGGCTTGTCGCTTACTCTTAGCTCTAGAAAGGAATCAATAGCAAACCATTTCTGAAAAACCTTGCTAAGAAAACTACAGGGATTAGTCCAGGCAGCCATCAGGAATCAAAAATTAATTTGAGGACACATATGAAAACATTCACAATCAATTGGAACACTGCGAAACACTCAGCACCTAAATCATCTGTTGAGCTGAGAAAGCTAAGCATGTTTGGCTCATTAACAGAGCAAGAAACCAGCATGATATTCTAGAAATGGAAGTTAGACTAGACTGAAAAAGACTTCATAAGAAGACATCATAAGTCCCTTTCATATTGACATAAAGAAAGCTGCACAGATTTGTACATTAAGTCAACATGAGTTGAATTAGACTTGAAGGACACTGTCCTTTTAAAACCCATCCCAATTCAGGCTTCTTGAAATATTTACCTTAAATTAACCTGATCGAATCAATAGCAGACTCAATAGCCATTTTTCCTCTAACAAAACTACTATTTATTTGTTTGTTTGTTTATTTAGTTTTTAAAAATGTTAAGCCACCAAAAGCTAAAAATCCCTGGACAGTTTACAACAAAAGTATTAACAAAGTCAAGAGTTACTTAAGCATCAAACCAAAATATTAACTCCATCCTCATCAAAGATGTGATTGAACATGAAGAGAAGCATCCTAATGTCATCTTATTTGGACTTGAAGACACCAACGATTCAGATGCAATCACAAAGGTCCACAATATCATCAGAAACTCTCAAGCATCAACCATAACTCCTGATGAAATTATTGATGAAACATGAGACGGCCCTGAGCTAAAAAAACAGTGACTGATCAGTAGCCCTGCACTTCTATAGAATCGTCTATAAGAATGAAGTCAGCAAATGCAAATTTATCTATACAGTAAACTCACTTACAAAAAAAAGTATTAACCATAAGAAACTTCGCTCATGGCCTGAACTATCAATATTACAACGTGCCCGTGACCGAGAGCTTTGCTCAGAACTCAAAAGACGTCAAGATCAAGGCGAGACAGACCTATACATTGATTACCATGCTGATTGTATCAAATGCAAATCCAACTTCACATGTCCAAACAACAACCCCCCCAATGACAACCAAAACCAGGCACGCATGCCCCCAACTTTTTCCAGGTCCACCACTACAGATCTCAAATGTAAGTTACTAAATGCAAGAAGCCTCATAAATCAAATGTCTGAATTCCTGCTTCTACTAAATACGGCTCTTTTTGATTTAATATTTCTCTGTGAGACAAGGTTGAATACATCTTTTCTAGATTCTATTATCACAGTACGTGATTATCATCTTTTCAGATCTGACTGCGAAAACTGTAGAGGAGGAGATGTTGCCATTTTCTATAAAAAGTCCCTAAACTTAAAAAAAATCCAAGTTACTCAGGAGTTTTACCTTCCTGAAACCATCATCTGTGATCTAACCATAAATACCAAACTTTGCTTCTTACTATGTTACAGAGCCCCTGACTATGTCCTTGATCATGCAAACAAGCTAACTGAACTACTAATGTGGGCAGCCTGCTGTTATTTTTATTTTTCTTGGTGATCTTAATTTACCTCTAATAAATTGTACCCTCATTGAGTGTACATCTGAACCTTTACATGTAACTCTATAAAACACTGTCACCACTTTGGGACTGGATCGGCTAGTAACAAACAAACTAGATTAAACAACTGCCTTGATCTCATCTTCTGCAACAGTAACAGCACAATTTATGGACTACAACAAAAGAACCTTTTTCTAACAGTAACCATAGCATGATTGACTTTTATCTCAATTTATATTTCAGTAAAGAAGATCATAAAGATAGTACTCCAAAATATAACTTCAAAAAAGCCAACTATGATCTCAATCCTGCCGTCCTCTCATCTCTTGATTGGCATATTCTACCTCCAAAAAGTTAAATTTAAACTGTCTACCGTGGACCTCACTCCATCCCTAAGAGGTCTGTAAGGGGACGTGCATAAGTGTACCAGCATGCCTACCGTCCCTGTCTTACTGTTCCCACTTGTTCGTACTCATTTATTATGCATATGCTTATACCCGTTTATAACTATATGTTTATATATAGTATGTTCTTACTTATTTTTCTCATGAATGCTTGACTAAAATAAATAAATAAATAAATAGATAAATAAAAATAAAAATCTTTCAAGCTGACAGCATCAAGCACACTGAAGGTAAGAAAAAGGTTAGAAGTGAATACATCGAGAGAATAAAGAAGTTCTTAAATCCAAACTCAGTGGAGGAAATACCATTAAGGCAATCAACATTTGGGCACTTCGAGTCATTAAATACACAGCTGGAATAGTAAACTGGACCTAAATAGAACTAAAGATCCTGTATTGGAAGACCAGAAAAATAGTGACAATGAATCATGACCTTCATACTCACAAGGACATTGACAGACTACTTACCAGGGAAAATGATGACTGTGGAATTTTGCAAGAACATCACATAGTTGTAGAAGAAAAAAGAGCATTGGAAGAATATCTGAAGGATAGTGAAGAAGTTGGACTGACACTAGTATACCAGGAAGGCCTACTCGGTACTGGACAGACCAAACTGACCTACAAGGAAGATCAAATGAAGAACAGAATGGAGGCATGGGAAGACAAAGCACTGCATGGCCAGTACATTAAAAAATAGCAGGGAAAGTAGATAATAACAGAACCTGGAAAATCAGGAAAGTTGGAGAAAGAGGCAGAGGTGCTAATTCTGGTTGCCCAAGACCAAGTCTTAAGAACAAATACATACAAAGCCAGAATTGAGAAGGTAGCAACAGATAGCAAATATCATCTCTGCAAAGAAGCCAAAGAAATAATGGACCACCCAGTTCACTGCTACCAGAAGATCGTACAGACTGACTACAAACAATGACATGACAAAGTAACAACAATGGTGTATCAAAGGTTCTGCAAGAAATACTGTTTGCCTGTAAGCAAGAACTTCTGGGTCCTTATAAGAGAAAGTAATAGAAAGTGAAGAAGCTAAATTGCTCTGAGACTTTAGAACTCAAACAGATGACACTCCAGACTTAACAATTGTCAATAAGGACCAAAAAGTCTGGATAGTGGATGTGGCAATACCTGGAGATGGCAGAATAGAAGAGAAGGAACTGGAGAAGATACAAAGACCTATAAATAGAAATAGAATGACTGTGGCAAAATAAAGCAAAGGTAGTACCAATAATAAGTGCCTTGGGTGCAATCCCAAAACAACTAGAGCATCACTTGAACACCATTGATATTGACAAATTCACTACCAGTCAATTGCAAAAGACATCTTTACTCACAATAGCTTATATCCTGCGACGATAACTCAAACGCCATCAGAAATCCACATTTGCCAATCCCAGGTCTTTGGAAAGGACTCAATAGGCAGTCCTTGAAGGACAAAAATGCCAAATCCAGTCTGATCATCTGGTTGACTGTTGACAGACCATAATAGTGATGATAACAACAGCAATGACAACAATAATTTGCTTTCTTTATTCCCTCCTCCAATTCACTTAGTCTTGCTATGGCCCATTTAATCTTTTTAATTAAGTGATTTGAGTTTATATCTCTGTTCCAAAATATGATTGCAGATGTTGCATTATAAGTATCATTAGACTTCAGAATAAAATATGCAGAGACATTTTTTGGGGGGGTTGTTTCTATTATTGTAATGGAAAATGTCTTTCTGAGCCAGGATCTAGCCATGTTTTGGATGCTTTGTCAATCTGTATGCAAACCAAGTGCATTCGTGAGTCACTGCCTCCTTGCAGATAGATTAAAAGGACTGGAAACAAACCAATATATTACACAATTTTTTCCTTATTCTGAATCATTCTTGCAGGCAAGAATTACGTGTTGCAGTTTTGAAAATGTTGGTTTCCTTGGCAAAGCATTCATTAATGAATTCCTGATTCCAAGTTTTATACTGATTACCATTTGATCCATAGAATTATAGTCTCTTAATTTGAAAATCTTATTATCACAGTTATGTTTCCGGTGAGTTTGTTTTAGCAAACCCACCAGAAACATAACTGTGATAATAAGATTTTCAAATTAAGAGACCATAATTCTATGGATCAAATGGTAATCAGTATAAAACTTGGAGTCAGGAATTCATTACTACTGTATTTGAATTAACATTTGGAGATTCTGCTTACATGATACAGCTAATATGGTTTACCACTGGGGCACTTATTGGAATTTATTTATATTACCTTAAAAAGTCTATCCTGCTAGTGCATATTTGATATTTGGTGCAGGCAGCAGTGACTTAAAATGCACAATTAATGTAAAAGAAGATCTACAGTAAAAAAAATTTAATTAAGCAAAGGCAGGCAGCATATTTCACATTTATATTAAGACATGCGGCAAAGTAATTTGAAAGTGAAATCATAACTGTGCTTTATGATCTTAACTTCATCTTTCCTTTGCTTTACACCCTTGCAAAGGTTGTAAATGCAAGAAATGGTTACAAAGTTACTTTTTCATCAGTGATGTAATTGAGAATGGTTGCTAAACAAGGCAATTGCTAAATGAGGACTACATGTACAGGTAGTCGCTACCTTGACTTACGACCACAATTGACCCTAAAATTTTAGTTGCTGAGTGAGACATTTGTTAAGTACGTTTTGCCCCATTTTGTGACCTTTTTTGTCACAGTTAAGTGAATATTGCAGTTGTTAAATTAGTAATACTTAAGTTGTTAAGTGACCCTGACTTCCCCATTGACCTTGCTTGTCAGAAGGTCACAAAAGGGGAATCACATGATCTTGGGATGCTATAACTGTCATAAACATGAGTCAGTTTCCAAGCATTGGAATTTTGATCATATGAAGACAGAGAAGTCACAATAGTCGTAAGTGTGAAAAATGATCATGTCACTTTTTTCAGTGTTGTTGTAACTTTGAAGTCACTAAATGAACCTGTATTTCATTGAATTTAGAGGCTGCCTAACTCTAAATGATTCTAGACATCTTACATTTTAAAAAGTAAAGAACTATAAGATCAAGAACATACTTGCCGGAGAAAACTAAGATACTGAGCAGAGAGCATCAAAGCCTAATAAATTCACACTCTGATCAATAGATCAAGAGTGAAAAAAGGAGGCCATTCCACTTTGTTTTTTATTGTGTCTTCCCTCTCTCGGGAGGAGTGGGCCATGTTTTTTCCAATTGGTTCAAAGCAAGAAATCAAGAATCCTGTTTTTAGGGATCTGGAATTGGAGATCTAGGTCAGAGGTCTTCAAACTTGATTCTTTTAAGGCCTGTGGACTTCAACTCCCAGAATTCCCCAGCCAGCATTGATGGAAGAATCAATCAAGAATCGATGTAAATTATTTAATTTTATTTTATGAAAAACATTCTAAACTGGTGTTTTTGTTATCCAATTATTCAGCTTTTGTCTGTATATATGTGTATTTCTGGCTGAGATACAGGCTATGGAGAGAAGAACTGAACACTTCAGTTGCTCTTTTTTCCCCTTGCTTTTTGATTTTCATCTCTTGTTCATGTCCTTAACCTTGATATATATAATAAAGATGTGCATTTCTTACTGAATCAGGCCACTTATTCTGAGAAGATTATAATGTCATATGGTTTTTCTGTTCCCATTAAGCTGCAAAAAGGAATGTGGAAGCATTGGAGTTTTGTCATTTTATCTATCTATCTATCTATCTATCTATCTATCTATCTATCTATCTATCTATCTATCTATCTATCTATCT
>JANHFO010004359.1:351405-362150 GCA_032468095.1 Pareas carinatus
TTTAATGGTAATTTTAGATAAAACTAACCCCCACTCAAAAAAAATAAATAAATAAGGGAAAAAGAAAAGGAAGAAGAGAAATGGAATAGAATAAGTAATGGATGTAAAGATATATAAAATGTTAGATTGATCAGAGAGAAGGCTGGAAACTAGAAAAATATAATCAGCTAAGGAAGAAGAGAAGAGGGACAGGAGAAGATAAGGGAGGAAAGGAAGGAATGTAAGTCTAGGAAGAATTATTATGCAATGAGTTTGATTTCTCCTTTTGACTATGTATTGTATGTAAGTATGTTTGTACATATGTTTGTTTGTCTGTCTGAAAATAAAAAAACTGTTTTGCAAAAAAAATATTACTCTTTGATTCTTAAAACAAACCCTTAAAAATTGAAAAAGACTAAAAATGTGCCACTGAGACACAGGAGGGTGAATTTGAATCTGCACAGAGCTTTTCACATTATCTTAGATTCTGTTTTTTTAGATTCCCAGAAGAGGAAAAAAATGTGTATTCATGTGAACACACACACACACACACACACACACACACTCCCTTTCAAGTGAGTCTGAAGTTGGGGTGGGCAGAGAACCTGGCCAGTCTGCTTGACTCCATCCTCTGCTTTGCATACATCACATACCAGCGAGTTATTTGATACAAGACTAGAATCTGTTCCTGTTCTAATACAGCATGTTAGGCCAGGGTTTTAAAAAGTGCAATAGATGAAAATGCATTAATCCCTCATACAAAAAGCTAAAGCGTGATATTTGTGTTTACACATCATGCTTAGCCAATTGGAAGGATGTTCTAGAGACAAGGCGACTCTGATGACTGTTATGAAATAGAAAGGGTGAAATTTATACCGCTGAAATTTGACATGCAGTCTGATTAAAGCAGTAGCAAAACCAGTGGCTGGCTCCTGAAAAGAACTTTGTTTCCATGATGGTAGGATACGAGCAAAAATCTCCTAAGAAATATTGGAAAGACAGCAACAGCTACATTCATTGTAGGGCACGGTGTTGTGGGGACACTCTTTTGATTCTACATATGCAGGAGTCAGCACAGTACAAGTCAACCCAGTACACTGGGCAGACACAAAACCAGAAACTGCTTAATATGGGCAGCTGGATGTAGACTAGGCACCAGAGAAAACCAATAAAGATTTTCTGCCAGCCTCCCACCCTTTGGAGGGAATCCAAGGACACCTCTCAAGGCTCTTCAAAAGTTGTCGGGTTTTCATAGCAAGTACGTAAGAAGGAGATAATAATCGTAGGGTCGACTGAGGATAAGGTATTGTAAGCTGCACATTCACTAGTACTCCAAACTCTGTTAAAAAAGACCTACCCATCGTTGCTCCAGTGCCAAAGTGACAGAGGGAGCTGGGACCGGCTGGGCAGAATGCTTGAAATTAGCTTGAGCCAGCAAAATAATGATACTAAATAATGATAACATAGGCCGGTGATAGCAAACCTTTTAGAGACCGAGTGCCCAAACTGCAACCCAAAAGCCACTTATTTATCGCAAAGTGCCAACACAGCAATACACGTCCCCCCTATGGCCATTGGTGACCCCCTCACACCCGTTGGCACACACCCTGTGCCCACTGCAGCCATCAGCAACCCCCCGTGCCCCCCTGTAGCCATCACCCCCCATGTTCCCTCTTGGCCATCGGGCCATCCCCGCACACCCCCACCCCGCCCATAGCCTACCTGAGCTTGCCATGGGCCTTCCGGCAACCTCCCCCAGCTTCTGCAGCCCGTTATGATCTATGTTACCTCCAACCTTGGTCCTCTCCTCTCTCACCTTTGTCACAGACTCCAAGTCACATTTGAGCCACCCGCCTTACCCCAGACAAGGGAGGGAGGAAGCTCTCCCATTGGACTGCTGGGCAGAGGGGCGGGTGATGTCAGAAATGTCCTCAGGTGCACGTGGAGAAGGGGATGGGAGCCTCACGTCCCTCTGTCTTTCTAGTAAAGAAATCTGTGCTGGGGCGATGGCGCTCGTGCCCACAGAGAGGGCTCTGAGTGCCACCTCTGGCATGCATGGTTCGTCACCATTGGCATAGGCACTACTATAGCCACAATTGTTGGAAATAAAAGGAGCAGGTAAAGAACAATAGCAACATCTTGCAAAGGGGGCAGGAGTTGTCAGCTTGTTGCCTTTGGTACTTATCAGACAGACAAGTAGGCATTACAGAACTAAAGCTGTTTCCATCATTGCTTCCCATGATGGGGAAAAGTTTGGGTGTTTTAAGTTTTGCCTCTCAAAAACAGCTGTTGGAAGGCAGGCAGGCTATATACACAGACCTGACAGTTTTATTTCCCAAAGAAAACATTGATAACTAAAAAGAAGAAAAGGCACTAAAATCATCCTTGCGTAAAAATAACATGATCTTGTCCATTTCTAAGTGCTACCAGATATGATGCCTAAAAACAAGATCACACAACTGAGAGGATGCCATAGAAGCAGAAAATCTCTGGCTATCGGGTCCATAAAGAATAGAGTGGGTTCCTCTTCAGCTTACAGGGCTTATAACTATTCCAAGGCTGCTAGAGAGAGGATGGTGAACCAGGCAGATCTGATTTGACTCACCACAACCGGTGATACGCTTTCACTGGCAATGCCACCGTTACTACAGAAAATGAAGTGGACAATTGTAGGCCACTGACGGCCTCTGATCGCACGTCTGGTGCTTGTGGCAGTAATACCAAGGCAAATACAGATAGTTCTTGACTTACAGCAGTTCATTTAGTGGCTGTTCAAAGATACAAGAAAGTGACTTATGACCATCTTTCACATGTACGACTATTGAGGCATCGCTACGGTCACATGACTAAAATTCAGATCCTTGGCAACTGGCTCATATTTATGATGGGTGTAGTGTGCTGGGCGTCATGTGATCATCTTTTTGCAAAAGTCAATGTGGAATCCAGATTCACTTAAAATCATGATATTAACCTAACAAACACAAATGATTCACTTAACAACTGTGACAAGAAAAGTCGTAAAATGGGGGTAAACTCAGTTAACAAGATGTTTCTCTTAACAACATAAATTTTGGGCTCAGTTGCTGTCTTAACTCGAGGACTACCTGTAAACACGGTTGCAGAGAGGCAATTTTCTTGCCGCGAAAAGCAAAGAAAAAGTAGGCTGCGTGAAAGCATTCCTACCGGCTTGACATGTGAACGAAAATAATAAAACAATAAAAGCAATTCCTCAGCTACTTACAGAGACAAGATCAAGAGAGCTGAAAAAGGGATGAGTCAGGAGGGTGTGCACCCCCTCACCTTAAACCACTCCATAGACCCTAATCTGATTCCTGCCTGCTGCAAGTCACTTCACTTCTACTCCAGCGAACCCTTAGGATGCCCGTAGTTTTCCTTGGATGTGGTTGGCTCAAGGGAAAAATATGACTTTAACATTAGAAGAGCTCAAGATGACTTAAGCCAATATTAATCACAGTAGGAGATTACATCACAGAGCACAGCAAGGAAAACATATCTCGAAGACATTTTATTCCATGATTACACACAAGTGATGAAACACTCAAGTGGGCTGCAATATGAACGTTTCATCTGGAACAGAGTAGAACTGCTTCTCTTGCAGGACGTTGTGAAGATATTTTCAAAGCTGGGAAAAAAGTGTGTTCTGTTTGTTTTAAAAAGCCTAACTTAGACTTGAATCAGTTCTGGTGTTTATTTTTTCTTCCTTAAGAGAGAAAGAGTATCCTCTAGAGACTGAGGTTTGACCCAGTGATGCAGGATGGACTTGGTTGATGTCTAGAATTTTGTGAAAACTCAAACCTGTTTGTTTCTGCCACACTTAAATTAAAGATTGGTCAAAGAAACAGCTTTAGCTTAGAGTCCAAATCACCTGCTTTGCATCTAGAAGAGATTACATTCAGTCCTTGGCATCCTCAGTTAACTGAGTTGGCTAGCTGCTAATCAGAACAATCTCCCACCTAATATCCTTGAAAGCTGCCAATCAAAACCATTAGTGCTGGATTCCCTGGGCAAAAAAATTCTAACTGCAAAACCTTTTCCTCTGTGTCCAATCACAGTTTTGCCTAAGATAAGAAACGTCTTTCTCAGTGCCGAACTTCCCGCTGGCATTCTGCTGGAAGCCAACACTCTAGCATCTTTTGACAGCTGCTAGCTCATTTGTTCCTGAAGAGGTCCTTTTTGCTGCACAGATGCTCCTCCAGGCGCAGTCGACAGCAAAATCTGGAAGAAAAGTGACTGCAGTGTTTCCAATCAGCCAGCAAGAGGAAGTGCTGCAGCAGCCTGAACAAAGGCTGCTTTGTGAGCTGGGAGAACAAGCAGGGAAAACACAACAGGGCATTAAGAATTATATGCTAGGCTGGCAGGATTGTTCAGAGGGGAATCAGACTGCCTTCCTCTGGGGGTCCAGTTAGAAATTCCAGCCTGGCTGTTTCTGAACGGAGCTAAGCCTGAAGACATTTGACTGCTGATTGTCCTAAGAAAAATCTTCTAAATTCTGGAATCCAATCCATTGCCCTTATGCCCATGTCATTACATGTGTCAAAAGTCTGTAAAAATGGTTTCTCGTTAACTTTCTTTTGATATTATCTGAAAGTCAGTGGGGAGCCTGCATAAGTATTACACGACACACTGCCTGGGAAAGATGGAAGAAGGACTATGGGTCTGGCTGTGGAGAAATGAAAGCAGGATGACTAGATATGTCCTGAAATCACCCAGAGGGAAATGGCAGAGCTATATTATTAGCATCATTTGGCAGCACCATTGCAAAACTTGTCTTCTTAAGACACTGCCTATGGGAGCTAGGGACTATAATCTATTTTTTTTAGGCTCTCTTTTCTGTGCTCTGCATCCAGAGAACCACCATCTGGGACATCCCTGCTTCTACAACTTGACACCCTCCATTGATTACATACCTTGGACTGCAAGGCACTGCTGATATGGTGGAAAACATAAATACTACATCTCCAAGGCACACTTTAAAAATGAGATTCTTTTTGACACTTTCTCTTGGAGTTAGTGTACATCTTTCCAGGCTCTATGGGAAAGTCTGAGTCATAGGATAATTGTTTTACTGGGCAAATTAGTGGGGATGTTTTGGATTAGGGTTTTTGTTTGTTTAAAAACAATGGTAAAACCAAGGGCAGTGTGTTTCTTTCTTTTTATGTGCTCTACTGCTACTCTCCTATATTGCTGATTCTCTTCTGTTTTTAATTGATATTATTACCTTTATATTCTCACCTTTACAGTTTTTTGTGCAGGTCAAGGCAGTATGCATAAGGTTTCTGTGTCCTACTTTCCTGACCACAATAACTTGGGTTGACTGAGAGAATAACCAGGTAACCTAAATTTTGTCTACTGTGCCTACGGGAGGACTAAAATTCATAGTTTCCTGCGTTTTAATCCAGTGCCTTAACTACTGCACCAAACTATTGACTTCCTTCACTCTTTTTGGTTCCTGATATCTTTTGTAATCCTGTCTTTTTTTCATGATGTTGAGTTATTTAATGAGGGGGATTTTTATAGCCTGAAAACATTGCTTCCATTCAGATAATGTGGGGCAAAAGAATATGTATGTATGTGTGTGTGTGTGTGTGTGTGTGTGTGTGTATGTATGTATGCATGCATGCATGTATGTATGTATGTATGTATGTATGTATGTATGTATGTATGCATATAAGTAAGGAAGAAGCAGATTTATGAAAGTGAATAGGATTACTACAATGATTCTTTTCTCAGATGGGATTTCCAGTGTCAAAGCAGCAAGGGAAAACGGCTCTGCTTCTCAATTGGCTTTTCAGAAGCATTCCGACAAGCCGAAAATCCGCCCTGGAGGGGCTGGTGAGGACATCGACAGAGTCCTCTGAAAGTATTGATTCTCCACATCGGAGGATTTAAAAGGGCGAAACAGGAGACTGCCCGGTCGCCATTAGTCAGAGATGATCAGAAACAGAAGGAACTACAAAGAACGCTGAACCGAGACTGTGGTAGGAGTTAAAAAAAATATCCAAATATTATTATCTACATGCTAGAAGTGCTAGAGCAAGTAAAAATAACTAACCTAAATTTTAAAAAAGCAGCGAAGGGAAACACAGTTAAAATATAAGGATTCAAAAAACATATATTTGTATTTAAGTTTGACAGCTGAGTATTGAATGAAGTACACTGAAAAGAAAAGAAGAGGAAATAACCTTTTAAAAGAAATCTTGTTTCTACAAAAAGCCTTCTTCAATTTATATTGACTTGAGGACAAAAAGTCAGAGAGATTTAAATTTAAGTTAAATAATTAAACTTGTTGAATTAAGTAAAGAAATGCTAAAGAAATTGAAAAAAATACAACACTGCCATCTAATAGGGAAAGAAGGCAATATTAAAGGCAAAGAATATAAAGTGCTACAGGAAATAATAAGGATGAACAAATATGTAAGGAAGAAACCCCCAACTACAGTGGCCACTGTGACTCAGACTATTCAGAGCACCACAAGCACCAAGAAAAGAGGGGAAAAAACAGATATCACAACTGACAACTCTTTGAGTTAATGCAAAGAAATAATGAGATGGTTCAAACAAATGAAACAAAATTAAGAAGAATTGAATCAGAAAATGGACAGACAGAACCAAAACATGGAAAAAATTAGTGAACAATTTAGTGAAAGAAGAGCCCAGAACGAACTACAAAAGCAACAAATTAAAGCTAATGAAGAAAAAATACACATTCTGGAAACAAAGTTAGAGGAAAATGACAAAAAAAAATGAAGAATTATTACAGCAAAATGACAAGCTTGAACATGATAATTGTGAACTTGAAGGTGCAATAGCGACCATGGAGATGAAATATGCAGATCATTTTTTGAAATTTCAGGACCTAAAAGAAATGGCAAATGAGGAAGTAGATGAAAAAATAGCCAAACTCTTACCTGACGTTCTAGAGGTGAGCCCAGCCACTGTTCGGGATGAATTGAATGAAGTATACAGAATAAATACAAGTTACGCTAGACAAATACATGTAAGATTTATGAAGAAAGACGTTAGAGACATTGTATTAAATAAGGCCAGGGAACAATCACTGGCTTACAATGGAGCAAAAATAGAGGTATTTCCCCAAATTCCGAGAAGGATCAGGGAAGCAAGAAAAATGTACCTAATGTACTTAACAAAAAAAGGAATATGGTTCCGTTGGTTAATACCAGAGAGTATATCATTTACCTGAATTAGTACAAGGAACTTTTTAAACACAGTTTGGAAGGCTGAAGATTTCCTTAAGAAATACGAAGTACCACTTGATGAAGATCGACCAACAGAACCATCTGAGGAATCCAACATAGGAGAAGGTGAAAAACAGATAAATAAAAAAGCAATGACTAATAAAAGAGAAGGCAACAGACCAAAAGAAAGAGACAGACAAGAAGGGGTTTACCAAGCAAGAACTAGAGCCACCAAACTAAGACTGAATAAACAGGATGAATAACATAAATGGCATTTTATCATGGAACGTGAATGGCCTAAAGGAACCAACTAAAAGACGGAAAATCTTCAACAAATTAATTAAGACAAACAAGGACATTACATGTATCCAGTAAACACATATAACCAACACCCATTATAAACTGTTAGAACAACCCAAACTGGGAACATTATACTATGCTTCAACATTCAACGGGGAAAAAAGGAAGTAGTAGTTTATATGAAGACTCACATAAAGTTAAAACTGAGATACAAAGACGACAAAGGTAGAATACTGATGATACAAATAACTACCAAAAACATTTTTTTTTACTAATAACAATATATGCCCCAAATACAGACAAACAAAGATTCTATAATTCACTCTACAAGAAAATAGTAGAACGGAACTTTCAGGACACATGCCTAATAGGGGACTTAAACTGCGTATGGGATATCAAATTAAATTACAAATCTGCTAAAATTAGAAAAAATGGAAGGAAACAACTATCATCAGCATTGAAAAAAATAATTAAAGAATATGATATGACAAATATTTGGAGACAAAGAAATCCAACATCGACACAATACACATTCTTCTCCAACTATTATAATTCATGGTCTAGGATTGATATGGCCTGGTCAACACCTAATTTACAAATGGACATAAGAAATGCAGAGATACTAATATATCTACTGACAGATACTAACAGATACTAATTCACAGACACAGACCACAAACCAATTGCTTTCACATGGAATATCCAGAGGAAAAATAAAAGATGGACACAACAAAGAGCCATCCTCAAAGATAAAGAATCTGAAAATGAGCTTAAACTATTTTTCTCAGAAAAACTTAATGATGAAATTTAACCACAGACAGTATGGGATGTCGCAAAAGCCCTTTTTAGAGGGCTTTGCATTAGCCACATGGCTAAAAGACATAAAGAAAAATTACAAAACTATAATAAACTCAAAGATGAAATGAGTGAAATAGAACAAGAACTTACAGACCGACCTGAAAATAAAAATTACAAAGAGAAGCAAAATTGACTAAACACAAAATGAATTTGATTGAAACAGAAAAATTGGCACCACAAATCTAAAAAACAAGACAAACGTTTTTTGAAAACGCAAATAAGACAGGCAGATGGTTGGCATACAAACTTAGAATACACTGTAAAAAACAGACCATAGAATGTCTAAAAGACGAACCAGGACAAAGGACATATGACAATGATCAAATTAAAAAGATCGTGGAAAGATACTGTTCCAAACTATATGAACGAGAACAAATTTCATTAGAAAATATCACTCAATACCTGTCAATAAATAAACCAAGAAAACTTCAGGAAGAATACAAAACAATATTAAAACAACAAATTACTGACTATGAGATAATACAAGCAATTAAAAAACAAAAAATACAAAAAGCTCCAACTCTTCATAGTATCTCAGCAGAATTTTATAAAATATTCCAGTCCTGCCTGCTTAACCCATTTAAACTAATTTCCAATCAGCTTCTGACGGAAGGAATGTTACCAAAATCATGGTTACAAATGAGCATAACGTTGTTACACAAAGAAACAATAGAACTGGAACTCATTACAAACTATCAACCTATTTCACTCCTTAACACGGATTATAAAATCTTTGCAACTATAATAGCTGAAAGAGTTAAAGTATGGCTAAATTCTTATATCGATATAAACCAAAACAGATTCCTATCCAAAAGACAATTAAGAAATAACATAAGAACTGTAATAAATGTACTGGAATTCTACAAAATGCACCCAAGTAATCAACTAGCCTTAGTATTTCTGAATGCACAAAAGGCATTTGATAACATTAATTGGATATTTATTAAGCAACAGCTATGTGAGATTGGAGTGGGGAAAAATTTATTAAATATAGTAGATGGAATATATCAAGAACAAGAAGCAAGAATTATCATTATAATTATCATTATCATGCATGAATAAGATAAATATAAATAAGGGAACTCAGCAAGGATGTCCCTTATCCCCTCTACTATTTATTCTGACCTTAGAAATTCTGACAAAATACATGAAGATAATCAAATTAAAGGTTTAAAAATAAAAGGTGAGGAATATAAACTGCAAGCATTTGCAGACGATTTAGTATTTATTCTAGAAAATTCAAATAGTACCTATACTAATAAAAACTATAGAAGACTATGGGAGAGTAGCCGGACTAAAGATTAACAAGCATAAAACAAATGACTACTAAAAATATGACTCCCAAACAACAAAATAAACTGCAGGAAAGTACAATCATACATGTGACAGATAAAATAAGATATTCAGGAATAAACCTGTCAGCTAAAGTATTGACACTAAAACAAGACAATCATAATAAACTAATAGCACAAATTAAAACACATCTAATTCAGTGGGAACAACTTAAATTGTCATGGGTGGGAAAGATAGCAACAGTAAAGATGAACATCCTCCCAAAACTCATATTCCTATTTCAAACTATGCCAATTAGGCTAAATAACTCCTTTTTATCAATTTAAATAAAGTATGTAACTTCGTGTGGGAGGGAGGGAAACCTAGAACCAAAATAATGAGCCTGCAAGAAAAAAGGGAAGAAGGGGGTATGGAACTACCAGATTGAAAATTATATTATCAGGCTGCATCATTAATTTGGACAAAAGAATGGATAATACTAAAAAATAAAAGAATACTAATTTTAGAAGGCTATGGCCTGCAACTTGGGTGGCATGCATTTCTTAATTACAACAAGAACAAAATTCATACCTATTTTAATAACCATATAATAAGGAAAGCACATGGGGGAAAAATAAAAAAACAAGCATATCACAAAATTGGTGTCAATAACAGAAACAATTTCACACCTCAACTGAACAGACAGGAAAAATTACTGGACATATAAACAAATACTTAATGAAGAAGGATGTTTGAAAACTAGAAATCAGTTGAAGAAACAAGGTCTAGAAATCACAGAATGGACATATAGACAAATGAGCTCATGTTACAGTAGTGAGCCTGGTATTCATACATACTTTCTAAAATTAGACAAAATACTACTAAATCGGCTGAGAAATTAATTAAAAAAACATATAATTATCTACTAAGTATAAAAATGAGGAGAGAACAAATTAAAGGAAATATAGGTAACTGGCTTTTTGTACCCATGCTCTGCTATGGGTTTTTAAATTTTTTTTTATCTATCTCTGTCTCCTATCTCTCTCACACGAACACACCTTCTTTCATTCTCCCCTCCCCCTATTTCTCTCTATCTCTCTCTCCCAGTCCCAGCTTCTC
>JANHFO010004359.1:370505-382201 GCA_032468095.1 Pareas carinatus
TATGTTATATGTATGTTTTTATATGCCTGGAAGCCGCCCTGAGTCCTTCGGGAGAAGGGCGGGGTATAAATAAAATTGTACTTTACTTTTTTTACTTACTTACTTACCAATCTCAAGGACAGCATGACAATGGGCAGACAGCCTGTGCCAGCAAGACTCACAGTCGGGGAAACAAAGGGCTGGCCACAGGGTGATGTTCGCTGACCATCAGAACTGAGAACATGGGACAGAACCGGCAATTGATACCAGATTCTCACCCAGCAGAGACTGTGCCACCACTGGACTTTGGGCTGGGTCTACTGGAACAGACCATCCAAAGGGATCCAGAGCTATCCGATAAATACAGGTCTCACAGCCTGAGTCTGCCCAGCTGTACTGACAAGCAGGTAGACCGGGGACCCCCAGCAGCTCCATGCCATTTGGAATGGGCACAAAGGTCACCTGCATATTTGCAGGACTATGTCCCCACTTTAAGCCCATGAACTATCTAGGGGGAAAGGGTGTAGTGTATTGGTCTAAGAATGCGGAATCAGTGCTGAATGTTGAGCCTGTTCCGGGTTCAGACTTCCTGTTTTCGGGATTATTTGCATGGGAGTTTTGCGATGCTCCTATTGGTCACCGCCTAGAGGCAATCCATATATATAGTTGTTGCTCAGCCATTTTTAATGCTTCTGTTTGCTTCTCTTGCAATGAAATAAACCCATTGCTGTTTTACTTTTTGTTTCCTTAATGCCTCAAAGAACCAAAAACACAACAGTTAGATTTAGGATTTTCTGAATTTGCTTTTTCTGTTTCAGGCAAAGAAAGACTTTTTCTTGTAATTATTAAGTCTATTTTAGGTCTTACATTTAATTCATTATATGTTTCTTCTCTAAACAAAGGGGAAAACATACAACCCGAGTTTTGATAATGATGACAGGAGAGACCTCCACACACTCAAAAACAAGGCTTTGGAGCCTCTACTATAAATGAAAGAAAAGAAGCTAACACCACTAGGATATTGATTTGGAAACCCAGGCTTTCCAAAACCTTTGATTTTGATTCCTATTAAAACCAAAAATCCTCCAACATTAACCTTCCATTCCACCATTTTTGCTTCTTGCAGAAGCATTGTAAGTTAGCTCATATGTTCATAAAACTTATATGGCCACCATCTATCAGAAGCAACATAAATACATTCATAAGAAACTACCACGGAGTAACACAACTGATATATCCCTTGCCCCTGACATACTATGCTATGTTCCTTTCCTCAGCCAAAGCTTACATATTTCAGTTGTCCATTCCATTACATGGACCTGGTTCATTTTATTCTTTGTTTCTGGCTTAGCAAGAGATATAAACAAACCCATTATGGCTTAGTGTTGCATGCAAAGCAGATAACTATGAGCTGCTTGACAAATCGTGCATGAGATCTTAGCTTAAAATAAACTCATAGGTTAGGTGACCCCCATGCTGTGGAATTCTCTCCCAGGAGAAAAGTCGCTAGTTTTATCTGGGCCTCCTTTTAAACAAATATCTAACAGTCTGTTTCCATTGACTTTTAAATATTTCTGTGGGTAATTGTCATTTGTGGGTTTTAAAATGATATTTTTTTCTGGAAATGGTTTACTTGAAATGGGTTATATTTAATGTTATTTTTGTAGGCCTTTTCCTTATTTTTGCTAAGATTAAATATGAGTTAACTATGTACAGTTCTTGAAACAACTCTTTTCCTCTTTAATAGATCATGTTTTAATTGGAGAAAGGAAACTATTAAAGATGCAGCGGGAATACCAAGGAGGCTTAGCAACTTAAAAGTGTCCATTCTGCCCTTTCTAAAATTCCCGTGCATGACTCAGGACCATTGCACTATAAACACCACCTCTGGAGCTATTCCCAACCTCATTTAAAGGGTTATTTTTTCCACTCCTTCCATTTCTCCACAACCTTGTCAGACAAGAGAAGTAACTCTTCAGGCCCCTAAGACTGAGAAGAAAGAGTCATGGTGCCGTAAGGACCCTCTTCTCTAGACATCCCTGCTAAATGCCAGCTAGTAGAATAAACTTTTGAAAGGCTTTGGCCTGAGAAAGTAGTATTAGTATTTCTAATCAGATTTTCTTTCCTTGGCTTTTGAGATGTTTCAAAAGTTAGGTCTCCATATTTTTTTTCCTTTGCCTATTAACACTCATTCTTATTCAAATGAATTCTATTACTCACTGGCCCTTCCTATTCAAAATATTCTTTTGATAACTACTCTCTTTCCCCAGTTCCTAAAGCCTAATTTCCTGAGTTTTATGGCTCTAGATTGTTCCTGAGAATTAAGTTTCCATGTTCCTCTTTCAATCAATCAATGCCTATTCATCATCCACTTTCAATAAAAGCTTTTCTCCATACTGATCAACTAATTGAAATCTGAAGTGTATTATTATTCAGTCCTTTGTGGCATTTCCACATGAGGTCCTTCCACTGCTCTCAAATCATGTGGGATTCCATGGAATCTTCTCAGTAATTTACTTACACATTTATAAATCAGTCCATTTATTTCTAGCTCAGCTGCCCTGCATCTCAGTGTTTCAAAGGCTTAAAGCTCTTGAGAACTTGTAGAGATAAACCTTCATGTCACTCATAGCAATGGTATCCTTGGCATTTCAAGGTCAGAAGATTTCTTCCTCAGCTTCAAACTGTTTTTTGAGTGGCTGAGAACTGAACATGGTGGCAGCTTGGAAGGGCCTTTGGTCAATCAAATCAGTTTACATAATTAGTAATATATTTTATTTTGTTCCCCAGAATATATGATGAATACAGATCAAAACCAAATACAGATCAGACAGCATGCTTGCAGATGGTGGATGACAACTGGTAATTTTGAGACCTACAACTGTCCAAGTGTTATCAATAATACCATAAGCAATAGTGACAAAAAGTTCAACAATCCAAAAATAAGTTTTGTTCTATTAAAAGAAGAGAAATAAATAGAAGTTAGTAGAGCAGGAATGGACATCAGGGCCACAGCATTTGCTCTACAATGATGGGTTCCGATACTGGATTCTCACCCCAAGCATTCAGGATGACCTTCCCGTCCTAGAGTACAAGAACTTTGGAATGGACAAATTCTTTGGCTGGTTTTTTTTTGTACAGATGCAATTTCGATAATTTTCTATTTGTCTTCATGCTATTTATGTCAATGTTTGATTTATAATGTCGTGGATGAGAAGGAATATGAGAATATGCTATACACATATGCATTCTGAAGAATGTGTTTCTATAATGCCGTATAATAAAAGCTAAATAGAAATTAGAAATGTTAGAACATCATCAGAGGTGTAAGGGATCTTGAAGATCTTGTAGTCCACCCCTCCGCTCTAGCAGGAGATCCTATACCATTTCAGACAAGTGGCTGAAGGACCCACAACTTCTGAAGGCAATCTGTTCCACTGGTTGATTGTTCTCCCTGTCAGATCCAAATCCAACACAAGAAAGTGCTCTCAGGTTTAGGGGAGAGCCAGGACATGCCTTCTAGCCCACTCATTCTTCAATTTTTAAAGTTAAAATTATGCTTTTACCCACCTGCCTCTCAACTGCTTGCTATTTTTTTTGTCATTTTAGTATGAAATACATTAGAGATTGAGGTAATCCCCAATCAAATTTATTTCCTTTTCCTAAACCATTAAATCATACATACACATAAGAATACACTGCAGACCTTTATGCAAATTCAACACGTAGCATAAGAGTACAGTTCAAATGTGTGCACATGTGAGAGAGAAAGGAATGGAGAAAGCACCAAAATCCCCGTCAAGAGGCAATGCCTGCTTTCCCATAAATGCTACACCCTCTGAGTGGGGTCAAATGGAGTAGACTGACTGTGTAAGACAAATACGCTTACCCAGTTCATTTTAAAGATCTGCCCACCCTCTTCATATAACATGCTTGATTGTGGAAACACAACCCCGTTTATCCGGTTTTGATTCAGTGGATTGTGCAAAGTCAGAAAATGGTTACTACAATTGCACTCCAGCTACCCTGTCATCAAATATAAAAGTCAGGCTTACCTTTTATTGTGCTGTTAACAGAAACATCCATATTCAACTGCATCTGTGTCAGCTGGTTGAAGGTGTCCCTTTGAGAAGGCTGTAGGATCTCCTTTAAGAAAATAGACATTGGTCAGGCTTACTAATGTACAGCCAGCACCATGTATGTCTTCCTGTCTTTTCTGCTCCAGAGGCAAGGACTGAGGTGTGTACTTTACAGAAAGAGTTGCTTGTTCCTGTCAGTAAACAGGGTTGCCATAGAGCTGCTGTGATGAAGCTGTGCTCAAAGCAGCTGCTCGAGGCTCAGGCTGCACAATGCAGAGTTTACAGACCACTCAACTGAATAAGGGTCTTTTTCTTCACTGCCCTGGGGATGAGAAGCTGAACTATAAAGTGAGGTATCTTATGGCCATCTAATGTGAACATCAGGCTACCTTCAGTCTTGATTATCCCTGGATCAGAGCCTCTAATGTCTCTTATAAAATGAAATGAATGTCTAGCCTTTTCCCGTCTGGAATCAACAGCTAGAAAGGAATACTACTGGTACGCTCTTAATGTGACCTTAGATTTTCCCAAGTCTCTTGTCTTCAAGCAGATACTTTTATTTCTTTTTCAGTTCAATCCCATTATTTGCTAAGGAAGCAAATAGCCATAACAAAAAAACACAAATATTTTATAGCATTCTCTTTACCGAGTACTGTTAAAGACTACTTAGAAACTTCGGTTGTCATGGTACTTCTGCCTTAATTCCATAGCATTACTGGACTTCAATCAACTCTTGCTAGTCTGGACTCTTCCAGATAAATTAGATAGAGTTCTATGGGTTTCTAGTCAACTCCTTTAGAGCAAGGGTCCCCAGTCTTTTTGGCACCAGAGACTGGTTTAATGGAAAACAGTTTTTCCATGGTTGAAGAAATAAAAACATAGAAAAGGAAGAGGCTTTCTTGTTCTGCTCTGGAGGAAAATTAGAAGACACAGAGAAACCTTTACTGGAAGAGGGGAAAAGAAAAGAGACAATCCTAATGCAGCCTTCCAGCAAAAGAAGCCAAAGATCCAGCACATTAAGGAAGTGCTGGAAAAACTGTTCCCCAAAAAAGAGAGACAGATCAAACCAACTTGGCACTGCACAAGCATTGCAGCATTGAAAAAGGTGAAAACGAGAGAGGGATTCCCTTGGAGTGCTTAAGGAGGAAAGTGGCTTCTCCCTGCCTCACCCATCTCCCCGCTGGTTGCAAGCCCGGCTGGTGCATGCTTACTTTGCAAATTTGGAGAGCTGCATGATGAAGAGAATGTGAGTCAGGTTGTGGTGCTGGAAGGGGGAAAGGAGAAAAGTGAAGTAGAAGAAGAGGAGGAGGAAGAAGAGTGAGCAGAAGGGACAGGAAGAGGAAGAGGAGGAAGGACGCAGAGCCCAGTAGTCACAAGCCAGTTGCAAGTAGAGCTGGCAAGGAACATTTTCACTGAGCAAGTGCTGCTCTCCCACCCCAGCTCCGCCCCTTGCAGACTTACGGCATGTTTGGAGGTGAAAGATGTGCCTTCAGGTTATCTCCAGCTGCGTGGACTGGTTCCTAACTGGCCGCAGACCAGCACTGGTCTGTGGACTGGGCATTGAGGACCCCTGCTTTAGAGGGCATCACATCATAGAAGGTTGCCCTATGTTGTCTTTTTAAGTACTAGCTCTAGATTCAGATAAACTTCCCTGCTGAATGCTACCTTGATGTCAATATTTTAGAAAATAAGAAGCTGATGCAGCAGAATTTTCAGCTCCAAAGATGGTTCTGGAGTCTGCATTTTTTCAAAAATAAAAATGATTTGAGGCTACAGCCATCCTGGAGACAAAAAAGACAGAGCTGGGTTGAGTGTGCGACCTGTGAATTTTAAAAAATAACCTCATAGTTGGTCATCTATTCAATGGGTGTTTTGAGATTGATCATATTCATGAAGAAGACCTACATCATGCTTCCAAAATTTTATAACTCTGGGTCTATAAGGACCAAAGTTTGTCTCCTCAATCAACATTTTGGCCAGCTGAAGGCAGCAATAGCAATAGTACTTATATACTGCTCCATAATACTTTACAGTCCTCTCTGAGCAGTTTACAAATGTCAGCATATTGTCCCCACAATCTGGGTCCTCATTTTACCAACCTCAGAAGGATGAGGCTGAATCAACCTTGAGCCAGTCAGAATCGAACTCCTGGCTGTTAGCCTGCAATACTGCATTCTATCCACTGCGCCACCATGGCTTCTGCCGTATATATGTATATAGTATATATGACATAATGACCAGTACTTTTAGCTACAGGTACATGGGGAGTTGGTTTTGAGACCATGACATTCTAACCAAAGTTGTTTCCAGATCATACCCCCTTCCAAATTTCAACCTTGAAAGTTTTTGCACACCTCTGATTCTGGCCTTGAAGGATTTTCCATCCAGTCGTTTGACATCATGATAACCCAGTATTAATAGCCTCCTCCTCTTCCTTGATGGTGCTGTACTGTAATGGGTAAGTCACCTCCTTCTGTATTTCTCTAATTGAGTATAGGATTCCTGAGCAGTATAAGCAGTTCGGTCTTCTAAAGAGAAACAGACAAAATAATAACCCAGCTGTTGTTCCATGCTCATGCTTCTGGAAGCTCTCCTGATGTAAATCAATGTGGTGTTCTCCTACAGCTGACATGGAATTGTGATTGCTTGTTGGAGCTAGTATTGTGACATCAATGATGTCAGCAATCCAATTACTATTTCCTTTCAGGAAATTTGCATCTTGCAGTTTTGCCAGCCTGGTTGTCTTCAATGCTTGTTGGGATATAAAGATTAAAAACTAAGAACATGTAAACAGCATAGGTAAGAGTGAGATGAAGTTTGGCTTACTTAGATAAGTATAAAGAATGGTGGATTTCAAAAGGCAAAAAAGTGGAGGCAAGAGAGAATCTTATAGTAAATATTCTTGAACCCCATCTAATGCAATCAGAACTTCCCTTGACATTATAGTGACAAGGAGCATAAAATACCCCATTACATCGATTAAAGGACACATGGGTTTTTTTGTATTTGGGTGTCTGTATTCATGGTGCGTCTTGTATTTGATGGTGTCTTACCAGGTTAAAGGGTTTTTTTTTAAAGAAAAATAAGCGTGCATCTTATAACTGGTGGCATCTTATAATCGATGTAATACAGTAAGTCTTGAGGATTGTACCAAGGGCTGCACATGGGTGGTGAGATGTAAAACTGGAATTTGTGGTAAATGCAGAAAATAGACAAAGTTTATTTTATTTAGTGTTTCAGTTTCAAGGCCCTCCAACTCCATAGCAACTCTGGCTGGCTTGCAAATAAAGATTAAAAGAAAACAAAATAAGACAACTAAACTAGAATCAAAACTCAAAAAGCCAAGCAAACAATAGCCAATTAAAGAGGTTCCACCCACATCCTAGCCCAGGGCTAGGGAAAAATCTGAGCTAAACACCACTTACTTCTTTTTCATTAACTAATTTCTACCAATCTAATTGAAGCATTCTTTAAACCACAAGATTTACATTGAGCCAGATGATTGACCATTTGGTAAACAACAGCTGAGGAAAAGGCTGGAGATCAGGATTCTTGTCTAGGGTTATGTTCTGGAGATGCCAAAGACTGAACCTGGAGAAGTTTTGCATTTAAATTCCATATACTACTACTACTGAGCTATCACATTCCCCTAGAAGGGAAGAGGACTTCTGGAAAGTAAAGAAGCACTGAAAAGAAGGCAGAGAGTCAGTCAGTGGAAAGCTAGTCAAAAATGTCACAGGAACAAAGAGCCTCCAGATGACCAGGTTAGCAAGCTATGGCCAAATAATTTGCATTGGAGTGGTACCTGCCTATGTCCAGGAATAATTGCTACTGCATTTCCCCGAAAATAAGACACTGTCTTATATTAATTTTTGTTCCCAAAGATGCGCTAGGTCTTATTTTCAGGGGATGTCTAATTTTTCCACTGAGAACTTCCTGTCTGCTCCGGCTGCACTGGAGGGGAGGCCTCATTATCAGGTGAGGTCTTATTTTTGGGGAATGCCTTATATTTCAGAGAGAGGCAAAACTGTGAGTAGGTCTTATTTTCAGAGGATGTCTTACTTTCGGGGAAACAGGGTAGCTAACATTAGAGTCACTTCTTGATCTGCTTAAGAAAAGAAGTACAGTGAAGAGCTTGAGGGCCAAACTCAGACTTAAAGATGTGTACTTTTCGAATGCATTCACTCCAAGGAGAGTTTACTGTAAAAGTTTGATCCTGGAGTTAAGGAATAGTATAAAACTCCAATAAACGCATTTTTGTAGCTATTAGATTTGACCTGCTTTTATCAAAGTGGGCCTCTTGACTTGACATGTTGCTCCCACCAAAAATAAAGACAGTGTTCTAACTTTATCAATTCACCAAGGTTTCTGTTACAATTCTTTGCTTGAACTTCCAGAAAAGATTGACTAATTTAGAGTAGACTTACAGTATATCCTCTTTTATTTTGTATAACACAAAATGGGATACATGATTAATTAATTAATTTAAAACATTTATATAACTGCTCATGTTATAACAAACTCTAGGCAGTTCTCAATAGAAAAAAATGCACTCACCTCCTATTTTACCCACAACAATAGCCCCATGCCCGCCCCAATCATCTAACTGGCTTCCATGCAAAAGGGAGGACCAGAACCCATGGTCTCCCAACTTTGGTTTCCAGTATAGCAGTTCAACTGCTACACCAAACTGGCTTTCAGACTAACTAGGACTTTCTGATACTGTACTTTTGCGGGATACAGTTTGGCAAATGATACTGCCAACTTGGAAGAAATCTGAGAGAATAATACAAATTGCCCCAGTAGAAAAATTTGTGAGGAAGATTTCCCTGAAATTAAATCAAGCTGTCAAAGCAAACAACTCTTCAATTTTGGCACCATCAGAAAAAGACCTGAAGGCTTCTGGCAGATTCAAATCAAGTCGTCCTCTTGACAGAGTTACTGCTTACTTAGGAACCATGTATGTGATGCTGAGGAATAGACTATCAGAGTCAAAATTAGTTGGCCTGGATTAATCAGGAGAACAAGAAACCCCAAAAGCTGAGGCTACAGAATCTCTCCCAGTCCTGTGGTTATTTAAGTGTAATCTAAGGTTCTTAGTCAACAACCGTCCATGTGAAGAGTTTGCTGGAAAGCTGCCATTCAACATAATAGAATTTGCTCTCTCTGCTTGCCTTTCCTTTCTGCATAGATTTCCATGATAAAGTGTAGCCCATCCCAGAAAAATGAAGTTGATGATATTCTTCCTATATTTACATCTGGGAACCTACTACTATTATGCTACCACTATTATTTATTTATTTATTTTAATCCGCCAATATACAGTGTCCATATTTTTAACTGGTTTTCCCACACATCGAGGAGAGAGAGAGAGAGAGAGAGAGAGAGAGAGAGAGGGAGAGAGAGAGAGAGAGAGAGAGGATCATAGAGTGGATGCCAACATTTAAAAATATTTAAAGTTCAAAATTGAAATCTATATATTTCTCATTTTTCTAATCAAGTATAAATTTTACTATTTTAAAGACTTTCTCATACTATTCATAAAATAACTCCCAATTTTAATAATATTTCACTTTGTTCAAGTTTTAAATCTATATATTTCAATATCTCTTACCATTCATAGAATAAACCCCAACATTAACATTCATTGGAGCCACAGAAGAAGCCATCACTTTATCCCAATCTTACTTTCATGCATAACATAGATTTGGAAATCACACTAGACTTAATGACATTAATCATGTCCATATGAACAAGAAAGTCTAGTCTACTATATCATGAAGCTGAAGAAATCCTGGGATTTCTGTACAATCACTTTAATTTTAGCCTCTTAGAGACAATTCTCTACATTCTCTAACATACTGTATTGACTAAAATCTTCATGTTTCTGTAGCATCAATTCTCACATTTCAGACATTGGCAGATATCTAGCTGCCAGATAAACATGCCATTTAGCATAACTGCAGCTGCATAGATTTACTTTACAATGAGAAGATTTAGAGGGTTTCCTACTGGGTATTCATTTTAGTCAAAGGGTACCACTTAATTCCAGGATCAAAATCATTTCATGAGAAATAAGGCATCTACATCCTGTGAATAAACCGCCCATCTATTGCTCGGATTGTGAGAATACACAGTGTCATGAAACTGAAGTGCAGCCAAATGCTCCCTTGACTTCCAACATTCCTGGAAGTGAATCAGTTTTTCCTTGTTTTTATTGCCATGGGCTCCGGACATTTGTTCCTTCCTTTGTTCTGGGTGGAGGAAAAGACAAAGAGCAAGAAAGGCAATACAACCTGTGGCTATAAATGTCTATTTTGAGGCAGGGTGGAGATACAAAGGCGGGCCGGGGTGGGGGTAGGGGCAGGAGAGACTACTCTTACAGGAAGGCAAGGGTGCTCCTAAAGCTTGGCAAAGCCTGTCTGGGTGAGTGGTTCTGTGATCCTCAGCTCCAAGCCAGGAACTCTACTTGAGAACATCATGCCCTGATACCTCAGTTCCAGCCCTTCACCCCTCTTCCCTTTTCTTGAGCAGTGTCTCTTTTCCCCAAATGCCTACAGAGCATAGGTCACTGGAAAGCCTTGGTGACTGCATGAATCAGACGCCTCCACAGTGGTTCTTCCAGAGGAAATTCCTGAATGTGAAGCACAGCAGGGAGGTTTGAGTCATGCCTTAACTCGGAGCACTTATCCCGTGGGGTGGGACGCCTTGGTTTCTGGGAAGGACTCCAGATGCACCTGCCTTGTTCTCAGTAAATCTGGAAATCTGCAAAAGAAAAAAGAGAAAAAGGAAAAACAGGAGGAGGTGATTTTGAGAATCATTTTGTACATGTTTTTTTCTGCAAGTTACATGTTGTTCTTTTATCAAAGTTGCCACACCTTTTGCTTTCTCTCCAAAGATTTGTGTCCCTTCAATTCAATCTTGACTCCAGACAACTGTCTGAACTAAGCTCTGCAATTTTCTTGACAAATTTTCAGAAGTGGTTTGCCACTGCTTGCTTCTTAGGACTGAGAGAGAAGGACTGGTTCAGGTTATTCAATTGGCTTTGTGCTCAAGGTAGAACTAGAACTCATGCCAAACTGGCTCTCCTCTCTAAATGCACCTTTCCCTCTACCAGTGATTAAGCCTGGATCCCCAGTTACAGTATACGATGGAGTCCTTTCCTGGTTGAATTGACTGTATGCATTTACCTTTTTTCTTTAGGTGACATTTTGTATTTGGGTTTGTTATTTGTAATATAGTTAGTCATCCAGAGTCATGCATTTCAGATGGGCAGCAATCTAGATGTAGAAATATATTCTACAGAAATATATATGGCTTAGGACCCGGTTATTTACAGGACTGCATTCTGCTAGCCAATACCTCCCACCGACCGGTTCGCTCCCACAGAGAGGGCCTCCTCAGGGTGCCAGCGGCAAGACAATGCCGGCTGGTGACCCCCAGGGGGAGAGCCTTCTCTGTGGTAGCTCCCACCCTCTGGAACGATCTCTCCTTGGAGATTCATATTAATTCGGACCTCCGTGCCTTCCGCCATGCTATAAGATCATTTCTGTTTTTTCAAGCTGGCCTGGCCTGACTCACACTACCTCTCCGTAAATGAAAAAGAATTTAGATATTTTAGACCTTTTAAATTCCCAG
>JANHFO010004359.1:382301-393768 GCA_032468095.1 Pareas carinatus
ATAACACAATATAACTGAGAACAATCATAGCATCCCAAAAGTAATATAACCAAAAAATACATTCATCCGCACTATCAGGACCTCAGGCTTCACAACAGAGTCAAGTTTTAATGACTTGTCAATGGGATCAGAGCAAGTCTGAGAGGTGTATGTGTTTGAATGGCACCAAGGCAGAAAGCTTCTGAAGTCGAGCAGCAAAGAGTCAGCTATCACTCAACTTCTCAGATATATTAGCTTATTCGGGTCCAGCCACTGGCTAAACTATCAGTGGTTGGCTTTTTCATCATCTATGATGTTGAAAAGGTGTGGAAAGGAAAATAGGGACTGTGTCTATTGTGTACTGTGGGGGGCAGGGGCAATCATAGACTGGAATTCAGATAAGAATAACAGTTTATCTTAACATCGCGTGTGAAATGAGACGCAAGGCAATTCCCAGTGCCCGCTTATTAAGGAGTTCAACTTTCCCGCCCTTGCAAGGGCGGCCAAATAACAGTCCGGAGAGCACCTGCATGATGTCCATATTTGCTGGTACAGATGGGGTCGTCTGAGCCAACCAGCATTCATGAGTTTCTCGTGCTGCCTGCAGGGGACACAACATTCCTTCCACCCTGGGGGCCATGGCGTGAGTGCTTTATAACGGGCCACAAAATCTCGGTACTGCCAGTCAGGCTGTCTCTGGGTGTGCTGCGAGCTCCACAGTCTGGGCTGTGGCTGTCTCCTATGTGGCACCTCCTCAGGTTGCAGAGCTCCTTGTGCGCCAACTCTGGGGCCCGATGGTGCCTCTGATGGTCCCAAATTCTTGCCATCACCCTCCTGCTGGGCTCATCTCGCAGCATTCCGGAGCTCCTGCTCACTCCATGGATGTTCGTTGGGCAGGTCATCCTCCCACTCAACATCCGAGTCAGTCTCCCCTGAGTCAGACCCTAGCTCTGGAAACACCAAGATCCTGCTGCCATGACCTGTGGTCATGCGTCGGCTACATCACCTTGTGGGCCCATTCCCCGCTGGTGCCTCAGCTGGCCCACATGGTGCCATACCAGACATCCATCCTAAAACTGGACTTGGTACATCACTGTACCATGGACCCAGATCACCATCGCAGAAGCCCATGGTGCCTCGCCACTGTAGTTCCAGACCTAGACTGGGTCACGGGGCTGGAATGCCCATGGGGCCCTGCGTTGCAGCCTCACTGCTCCGGAAGTGCAGTCGAGATGCAGCCTATCTATTTTTGTGGTGAGGCGCTATCCCCACCTCAGTTTGATAGGGCTCCACCCCATGGCCATGCAGGGGGTCGTATGTTGAAACAGTAGGAAATTTGCTATCTTGCAGTGACAATTCCCCCCCTCCAGTTTTTTAAGTGCAACTTTTGTAGTGCGCACCATTACTTTGGCTTGCCCGTTGGATGCCAAGTGGAACATGGGGGACGGGACATGATGTTCTGGATCAAGTTTACTTCCAAGAAGCACAGATTCTCACTTCTCCTTTCGCTTTAAGGGTTACTATGAGGGTTTCCCACTCACTGCTGTCCACCAGTTCGAGGACCCCTTGCTGCACGAGCTTGTCAAGCTCCGCAGCTATTTTAGGCATGAGTGGGAATGGCACTCGTCTCGCCTTTACCCTGATGGATGCCACTGTCAGGTCTAGCTGGAAGACTATTGGCTTTCTCTTATACTCGCCGAGGTTGTCGGTGAATATGTCTGTGAATTCTCTGCAGACCATTGACAGCTCGCTCGTGGCCACGTGGTTGATGCCCGTATCTTGATTCCTGGGGCCTCAAACCAATCTAGCCATAAAAGACTGATCCTATTCCCCTCTACTACGGCGACCTCTAGGGGACCCTCAAATTCCTTATACAGTACGAGGATCATGGCTTCCCCACACACTCTCACCCTGCCATTTTGGAAATCCTGCAGGATGATGGCTGATGGTCATACTATAGCCCTTCTGCCCGAGGCCTCACACACATATTGAAAGGTGCGTGCTGAAATGATGGACAGTGCGGACCTCATGTCTAGCTCCATCTGGCACAGGATGCTCAGCAGTTTGATCTTCAGCTGTAGTTTCCCCCTCAATGGCTTGGGTGTTCCATTCCCATGCAGTATGTGGGTGGATGAGCACTAGCTGACTCGGCGTGAGCAAGCCCTCATTTGCTTGCTCACCTTGACTGTTGGCATAGTGGCCGCTTTTCTTCCTCCACACCACGGCAATTTGTCCTCACTTTCCGCAAGCCTGGCAGTCAGCTGTGCAGAATCGGCAGGTGACTATGGAGTGCAGCCATCCACAGTCAGGGCACGGGGTCACTTTCCCACCTGCTGCCTTGGCCTTGGGTTGGCCCCCATGCAGACGATCGACCTTCTCGACGGTGTCATCCTTGTCGTCCTCGTCGAATGGATTGGGGGCTGTGGCAGCGTAGGGGACAGTTGCTGCCTGGGGTTCCATTGAGGTTGATCGCACGACCTTCACAGTTCCTCCAGTTGCCTCATGGACCATCACCTCCCTCAAAGCATTCTTGAATGAGATGTTGCCCCTTGTAAACAGCTTCTGTTAGATCCTTTGGTCCCGGAGGCCACAGATAAGGTGATCCTGCAGTTGCTCTTCGAGGTTCTGGAATTCGCACAGCCGAACCTCATGTTGCAATGCGGTGACAAACTCGGCTGCCAACTCCCTGGGGTACTGATCCCTTTTGTGGAATGCGTGTCGCCATGTGATGACCGACACATTGACATAAAGTGTTCTTCCAGCCACTGCTTGAGATCTATGTATGTGACCAGGTCAATGCTGGTCGGCATGAACAAGTTCTTGGCTATGTCGAAAATGGCTGGCTCGCACACGCACAGCAGCATGACTGCCTTCATGCCCTTGTCCCAGATGCGGTTGGCCCGCATGCATCTCTCCAAGTGGGCGCAGTTAGATCGCCAGCACTTGGGCTGTGTGACGTAAAACTCTTCCATGCGACCGACTCGTGCCATGCTTGTTTCTTGAGTCGCCGGGTTGATCTGTGTTAGCGATTTTCTGACCGGTCACTGCAGATTAATTGGCCCGTAATCTTACTTTCATCACCACTGTTGTGTACGGTGGAGGGTGGGGAGCAATCAGAGCCTAGAGTGCAGATAAGAATAACAGTTTATTCTAACATCATGTGTGAACCGAGACCCAAGGCAATTCCTGGTGCCCATTTATCAAGCAGTTCAATTTTCCTGCCCTTGCATGGCCAGCCCAATAACAGTCCAGAGCGCTCCCGCATGATGTCCGTATTAGTTGGCAAGGATCAGGTTGCCTGAGCCAACCAGCGCCCATGGGTTTTCCACACTGCCCGCATGGACACAACAATGTCCTCTGCCTACAGGCCACAACTGAGACAGTGTGGATGGGTAACAGGGAAAAGAAAGTTTATATCAGTTTAGTTTTTGTAATGGACAGAAGAATAACTTTGAGGACTGTGTTGTGCTGTGCTATGTTGTTTGTTGTTTCCCCAAAGACAAAGCTCTTAATGGGATGAACAATTTATGTTTTAGGACTATAGTTCAACATTTTATGAAGGTCCTTAACTATATTTCTTTCCAAAACTGTTTTGCTTTATCTAATAATTTGAAACCAAAATAAGGCTATAACTGGATAAAGCCGGGTCATAAGCATTAAACAACTTTTAGTACATTCGGACAAATTTTCTATACACAGCTATAAAACAATTTGCATTTGAGAGTGCCCACTGTAATAAACTGAGGTTGGCAGGAGAACTAATGCAGGTATAAAATATTCTTTGTATCTCTACCCAACCAAAAATATGTGAATTTATGACCACTTGCTCCAAGCCTGTCATAGGTTTTACTTTTCACATACAATTCTTTGATGATCTAAGAAACGACTATGGTTTCATCAAAACCTTACTGTTTACCAAGTCTAGGTTTGTACTATAAATTCTGATATTCTGGTTCTGAGTATATGAAACCACATAAATCGGATCATGAAGCTGGGACATCAAAGTCCAAGGGCAGAGTATATTCTGCCAAAAGAGCAAATAACACCCGGTGGCTAAAAAGAACCAGCCATGAATGCTGGAAAATAAAAGAAAACCTGTTTCAGTGTGACCTATGTAAATATTAGCCTTCTGTAATCTGATTTCGTTAATGGATTAGAATTTATATTTGTCCCAACCTATTGATATGATAAAATGTGGTCCTTCACATCTAGAAGGAAGCAGATTGGAGATAGTGGAGATAGCTAGAGGATGAAATAATTTAGGCAGGACACGTTTTTCTATGAACATGTGATGCCTTTGTGTCTCCTTAGCTGCCCACAAAATCTAAAACAACAGTCCTGAGATTCAGCCACCCTAGAAACAGACTGTCCATTCAGCAGCATCTCTTGATGAGAACAGAACCTCTTGTGTTCTGCATTCCAATCTTAAAATAGCCTCAGTTCTAAAATTTCCAAACTATAACCAAATAAACTGATTTCTCATCTACCTTCAGCCATCAAAAACTTCTGCTTTTGGTTTTAACATTCATCAAAATGAAGGACGTGTAAGTACAGTTTGAGAAGTACAATTTATTTTGGGTGTCGTTTTTTGACCCCCAACATTTCAAGATCAAATTTTATCTTCAACTTCTGAATTCTCAAGTTTTTATAATCCAATTAGATTTTAAAATGTTGCAAGAGTTCCTTTCAGCCTTAATTCAATTTGATGAGAGAAAAATGTGGAGCAGCTGAAAGTCTGCTGAGAACATCAGTGACCCATAAATTATGTTCAGGCATCGTAACCAAACAATACGTTTGTAATAAATGGGCCTCTTAATATATGCAAATTGCTGTGTTTATTTTCACACATCAAAAGGCAGTTTGTACATCTCAGAAAATTATAGAAAAGGGCTAGTAACAGCATAGATGAAATTATTCCCAGTATGATCCCACTGCAGATCTGCTTCTGGGAGAGAGAAACATCACTACCATTTCCATGGAAAGTCTCAGCAAAGAAAAAAAAACAGCCCCCATTTTTTAAAAAGATATGATTAAAAGGCATAAGAAATATAGCCTTTACCTCTTTTCAACTTACATTCCACAGTTGTCTTCATTCTACTTTGTGGTCCTGTCTTTGGAAGGATCTCTGTATTTCTTATTTCAGTGTTTCTCGAACTTGGCAGAAGTGTGCACACCAACTCCCAAAATTCTCCAGCCAGCTTAGGGAATTGTGGGAGCTGGAGTTCATGTGTCAGAAAGTTGCTAAGACTGAGAAACATTTTCTTATCTTGATCTGACACCACAAAACAAAACAAAACGGTTTATCTATAGAAAGGAGAAATGACAGCAGTAAAAAGAGCTGGTAAATAGAGACGGGCTTTTAAAAAGAGAGGCAAGAACTGAGCCAAGGATTCAAAAGAGTTGTTTCCACAAAGCAAAAAGTGCAAATTCAGCACTTCTCTTTGCAATTTTAAAGCAGCCACATCCTTTGCAACTTTCACACTGCTGCTTTGAAATATTCCTGGTTGTCGGAATATTTGTGGCAGGCATGTACAGAGACCAAAAAGGATGTTTTTAAAGCAGCCCTGTGTGCCTTGTAAAAGAAATGGTGGCTCTCACATTTCAGTAACAGGTTATTTTTTTCACTTAGACACTTTTAAATTTTTTATTTAAAATTTAAAATGCTTTGCACAATCCTAGAGAAGAGTATAGATGAAAGAATCAAAGAGTTATAAAATGGATTTGGAAATTCTCTTCTGCCTTCTTCCATTGTTCTTCAGTTACTGAGTATAAATAGCATAGTATAATAGTATAATAATAATAATAGTATAAATAATGAAATCTATTTCAGTGATGAAAGACTGAATTGGGTTTCAAGGGTCTTTTTAAAAATTGCTGCCATCATTCTAGGACATAAAGTTCCCTTTATGATTAATGAACTACAACTCCCAGAATTTCTGAGCCAGACGTGCTGGCTCAGGAATTCTGGGAGTTGAAGTCCACAGGTCATAAAAGGGTCATAGTTCCCCACCCCCATCCTAGGATAAGGGATGCAAAGTGACACTACATAATGAAATCAGTTTTATACATCAGAGAGTAGTTTTAATAGAGGTATGGTTGGACATTTGACAGCCCATCAATAAAATCTTCAGGATTCAGAGAAAGGGGAAATGTTTTGCAGATGTCATATATAATTAGAAAACTTCTTCCTTGAAAGAAATATATAAATAACTTAATTTAATAGCTTTGAATATTAGCATTTTGCAACAAATTACTTTACTCTTTGATCTTGACTTGAAATGATGTGGAACCCCTTTATTCTGGTTGGTAGGTACAGACATGTGACCTAGAACTATGTGTGAATTACATTAGGAGGGTTTCTTTGATAAATCATGGTTAAATTTATTTATATGAGTCCTTCGGGAGAAGGGCGGTATATAAGTCTAAACAAATAAATAAATAAATAAATAAATAAATCAAACCATGTTTTAGTGTAAAATATTATTCTGGATACAAGTAATTAATCTTCCATGCCCTGAGCATTCTTTTTGTTCACAGAAACCTTTTCATTCTCTCCTCTTAGTGGAAGAATTGGATGAAGGTTAGGCATCATGTGCCCTCTAAACCAAGGGTGGGCAGTCTATAGTTTATATATGCCTCTCAGATCCATTGTGTAATCCCCAGAACGCCATCAAAATGTTTTGTGGTGCATTTGACAGCCAAAATAATATACACAACAGATGTTGTTACACTCTGTGAAGCTTAAGCCAGCCATTTCATCCAACATACATACCTTAATGGAATAAAATCTAGTTGGATTTATCATACAAGGCAGGAGATTTCATTGTAAATAAGTATCTTATTGATCCTTCAATAGACTGATATAAGGAAGAATGCAATAACTGCTCAAAAGAAAACCACAAGTATATTCATGATGTAGATTCCATACTGTTGAATTGAACATTCAGCTGTGGAATTTTCATATTTATGCCACAGCATAAATGGCAACAAAGCCAGAAGGATGTTTTATGAATTGGATCCTCCTGTTAACAGCCTTTTTGTCCCATCCAGTGTGCACAGTATTTGCTCCCTAAATACTTCCACAGGACAAAATGTGTCACGGCTGAGTGGATTAGAGTAATTATAGGCAGCACACAAGTTTCATAATGTTACATTCCAAAAAATATGCAATTTCCTTGGACCATTCTTGTAGATCTAGAGATTTTCATCAGATGTATGAACAACATCAGAGGTTAAGAGTTAAAATTAGAATTATATGATACTACAGATGGAAACAAATGCTCACTAATGTTGGTTTCCCATTATATGCATATTTCTTTCCTTCGTACAGCAGTGAAATGCTGTAAAGCTCTAGAACAGCATTTCCCAAACTTTTTGGGTTGGTGACTCAGTGTGGAGGGGGGAGAGGGGTGGATGCACACATGTGTGCATGCAAGAGCATTGCTTTAAATCATAATGTTGGTTTGTTTAGTTGATCATGGCATGATATGTTATACTAGTTGTGTTTCGTTAACACAAGTACATCTCATTGTGTGAATCCATTTCCAAAAAGGTAGAAAATGGTTGAACTGTTAAGACTTGCCTGCATATCAGAAAGTACCATTCTGGCTGAGAATGAAGTAAATAAAATTCTCCATTAAGTATGGAGATATTTTTAAAAGATGGGCAAAGCAGATGGTAGAGCTTTCAATAAACATAGGCTTGTCTGAGTTGCAAAACATTTATTTATTTAAGCCATTTATACCATCACCCAATTTATGAACTGCAACTCTGGAAAGCTAACGTAGGATTCTAGACAGAAAACAAAATAGCCAATAAATATTTTTAAAATTACACAGTATAACACAAGGAATGCCAAACTGCAGTCAAATCAACACTCCCTGATCCATTTCAGGACTCTGGCCCCAAACCCAAGGGAAAACAGGTTTTGAAGACCTTGTAGAACAGTAACAGTGTCAGTGCTATGTTAATCTCAGCAGGTGTGCTGTTCCAGCTGTTATCGATTTTACTGCATTCCTCCTCTTGCACCAGAGTAGCAATGCTAACATATCAGGACTCACTTTCAGCAAGCTAGTCTGTGTCTACTGGGACTCATAGATTCTTCTGGCATTCATTCTGCAACGTAGCTTCTTGCCAGCATTTCTCTTTCCATGAACTCATGCTAGAAACATTTCCATACACCCTTCCCTTGATACAAGGTTCAGCAGATCCAGGCAGAAGGGGCCTGTTTTTCATTGACTGCGGCTGCTGCTGCTGCTGCTGCTGAGGGGTGAAAAAAGAAAGTTTGGAAGGGGGGGGTATCTCCTTCCCACCTAACTTGTCAATCAATTGCAGAGATCAGCTGAGCCCAAACACATAGCATTTTTTTCTAACTGACTGTGCTTATCGTTTGAATGTGAATGAAAGGAAAGATTTTTTTCAGCTTCCCCTGGAAGATTCAATCTCTGTAAGGTCAGAATAATACCTGCTCCATCATATAAGTGGTCCATAACTCCATTAAATGGAGGCATTTTGTTTACCAACTCATCTCACAAAATAATCTAACCCTAGTCAGAGCCATTCCTATAACTGCAAGGGATTAAATACTGCACTTTCCTGAAAGATCAGACCCCCTTCCTACTTATATATATGTGTGTGTTTGTTTGTATAATTTTTATTAAAGTTTTTTTATAAAAGATCTAAAAAAGAAAATAAATGAAAAGGATGAAATTAAGTACAAAGAAAAAAAACTCAAGAAAATAAATGACTTTCAATCTTCTTTTAACAAATTCGCCATCCCTACTCCTTTACAATTCTAGATATTCCTTAAGCTTGTATTTAACCCTAATCTTTTTCACTTACTAAATCCATCAATCATTTAACTTTTTTCTTTTAGCATAAAATCTATAAAATATTTCCAGATGTTCATAAAAAGTAACCCTTGTTTTCTCCCTGACCAATCGGATCAGTTTTGTCATTTTTGCCAATTCTGACATTTTCATAGTCCATTGGTCCATTGTAGGAATTTTAGTGCTGAAACTGAGTGAAGTGCTCTTCCATCATTGTGTGTATAATCTTGTGGTGTGTGGATGCCCTATCTAAATTGAAGCTAAATATCACTTTCAATGCAGCACCGCCTCTAATTGCATGAGACAGATCAAAGCAATCGTCCCTAATTTGGAAGCCTCCTGATCTGCTGGGGTAGCATCTGAAATTTCCTCTGGTGGCACTGTGACATGGAATTCAGCATGACAATTCTGGAAGCATAATTAAAGCAGATGTTCTACACTACCCATTTCTAGGAGATCCCTTCCCAACGAGGAAAACATTCACATGTACATTCCATTCAGTTCAGCAAAGGAGTTCAGCAAGGTTTTAAAATTATTTAATTGGTTTATTTCTCTTATTTCTGTACTGCCAAAATCCAGAGAGACTTTTATAGTAATAAAAGGTTTACAGCAATAAAAGTGTAAAGTCACCTTGAAGTGAGATAGGAGGCAAACAAATCTAATAAATAAATAAACAAAGCAAAGCAAAGCAAAACAGGACAGGACAGATAAAAGCCCCAATAAAAATACCATAAAACAGATACAACCACCACTATAACACCAGTTAAGGCATTCCACATGTTCAACCTCATCATAACTCTGTCTGGACCACCTTCCAGAATAAAGGTAGGTTAGTTGTCATCTGAGTCTTTGAATTAGACTGTTCCATAGGATGGAGACCACTCTCAAAAACATAGTTCTTGAATTCCCATCAATGTCATCTCCTAAAAGGTAAGAAACCATAATCTTCCCCCTTAGGATGGAATGGGTGAATTCTGCCTAGAGAAGACAATCCTGCAAGTACCTATAGCCCAGTAATGTAGGGCTGTACTGAATTGTACCTAGAAGCCAAATAGCGACCAATGCAAAATTCACAACGTGGATGCAGCATGACTGTAATAGCTCTAATCCATCAGCATATAGATGGTTCTAGCTGTGTCCTACAGAGACAAATGTAGCTTCCACATGGTTTTCAAAGACAGTCTTATGTAGAAAGCATTGCAGTTGTTTATGAATGGTGATGAGGACATACATTATCAGTACCATAGTCTCTTGCTGAAGAATAGGCTCCAATTAGTACATCAGCTGAATCTTGTTAAAGGCTTTCTTGAGGTTGGCTACACTTTTCCATTGAACAATAGGCATCAAAGTTATGAATCTTATCCTTCAAAACAAGTGCTATTTCATCCACAGTAAACAGCAAACAGTAAATATTTATTTATTTATTTTCATCACATTTCTATATCACTCATCTCACCTAAGTCCATAATCTCTGGTTCATGAATAGAGAATATTCTGTAATTCTTAGTTAAAATATACTCCCTTTCTACTATTTAGTATTGTCTTGAGACTTCCAATAGCACCATCTTCACATTTGGGAAATAGCAAAAATTAAAAGACCCTGTATAGTAATAATATTTAGGATATTTAAGGAGAAAAAAATCTGCACCATAAATAATCACAACATGAAACAGTCCCCCTGCTTTGTTAATTCAATTGAATTGTGGTTGACTGCTTTTCCAGTGGAGCATTTTTTTTAAAAAAAAAGGAAGAAAAAACTTTTTTCACACAAGAGTTTTTGTCTCAAGAGAGTGTCTATTCTTCATTCTTCTTAGAAGAGAAACATAATGTACATTTGAGTTCAAAGGATCAGAGCTACACGATGTTTGCTATTTAGAGAATGAGCATATGAGAAATACTAATTTGAAAAAGGAAAAATGACCAGGGAAAGAATCTTTATTAATTTAAGTAAACTCTAATTTACCAAATAGGAGTAAATATTTTAAAGAAATGTAAAGAATCTCATAACGGCAAACATTTTCAAGAACCCGATTTTTCATAAGAATCAGACAGGCTCATCTTGAATGATAATTCTTGCATTAATGTTATTCTACTATTTAATCTAATAAGTCATTCGGTCTTGGTTCAAATTAACCCTTTCTTCCCTTTCCTCCTCCTCCTCCTTACTGGATAATTTCTCTCATTATCTGCTTCCAGGATGTCAAACATCCCAACATTTGCTATGTTGGTTATTATCACATGATCCGTTTTGGTTGTGATGTTACTACACCACCGATGTTATCTCTGATTCTATTGGAATTTATAACAACCAGACATAAATTTTTGATTGTTTTTTTTAAAAAAACTATTGCGGTCATCTCAGTCCACTTCTTTAAAAAAAGAGCCCCAAAATGGATACTACCTTTTCATATTAGCTGATGACCCAACTCAATTAAAAGCACAATTGGAGAAAACAGGAAAAAGGGCTCATATATACAGCAACCCAAAGCTGTTTGTTTCCTCTGCTGCAATGAATTGGAAATTCAGCCATTTTAAGAATTTACCGCTCAGATTTCAGTTTTACAGATTTGGTAACAATACAGCCAGATATTACGTTCAGAAGACCATTACCACGGCTCCCAGTTGGTAGATTCCCGTGCTTATTTACCCCTCTTACTTGT
>JANHFO010004359.1:393868-413394 GCA_032468095.1 Pareas carinatus
AGAAAGGGCTAATTCCATTTTGTGGAATTATCTTTGATCACTTTGGAATTTCAGTTGATAGACTTTTTGTGTAGAAGTTTACCCCTTCTCCTTATTTGGTATTTGACACCAGTCAAATATCACGGTGAGAGGACAAAAAGGGTTTAACTTTTTCTGTGCTTCTTGAGCTAAACATGAAACTCATAGGACATCTGCAATTTCACCTTGAAACAAAGGCCACTCATGAATAGATAATTAAAAAATAAAAGACCCGGTGTTTCACTAGCCCACTGCTGAAACTGGTTTTTAAAAAGCATCCAGTAGTTCTGTGGCCCCCAGCCTTTTGGGCACCAGGGACCAATTTTACGGAGAAAGATTTTTCTGCGGACCGGAGGCGGCGTGGTTTTGCATTTTCTGAGGCTCGGTTGCTGGCATACTATGGACCGGTGTCAGTCCATGGACCGAGGGTTGAGGACCCCTGCAGTGGTTCACTGATCTTTCTCTGATCAGTTCTCGCTCGACCTCATGATTATTACATTGTTTACATGTGAGGAATTGGTAAACTAGTGCTTCAGAGCACTACTTGTTGGATGTGTTTACTTATTTATTAGATTTTATCACTTCTTTATTACTTCATATGTAATTCAAGGTAGCAAACATACATATTATTTTTCCTTCTCCTGTTTCCCCCACAACAGCTTTGTTAAGTGACTGAATGCTGGTGCCGTAGTTTAAGAGTCACCATAAAAAAGTCAAACACCAAGAGGAAGGACAGTACACTTTATATACTTTGGAACTGTGATCTTTGGGTCATCTGGGTATCTGATTCCTATAACTGTGCTACCAGCATAATGAGATTTCCTTTCTAAAACTTGTCATGTTTTCTTTTTTTTAAAGACACACTGACACCATCCTTTTGACCTATTCAGAGCTGGAAACTGAATGTAATTTCCTTGATTTCCATCACAGGCAAGGAAGAAGGAAGCAGGTTGTCATGCATACAGCGTACATCAATGTGCATGTGTGAGTGCTGACTGAGAGAGTCTGAGAATTGGAAAACAGAAAAGAAACAAGTGACATTTTGCTTCGAAGTCCTGTGATTTATTTTCTGGACAGAATGCAATAAATTCATCTGCAGGAAACATGATTCATTTCTTGGGTGGAAATGAATTTCAGGAATTTATCTTGATAAATGATTTGTATAAAAATACCTTCTTTAGTCACCTCCAAGCACCAGCGGGTCTGAAAAGAAACAAAACTCAATCTTTTCTGCTTAGAAGCTTAAAATGGCTAGGTTTTTTATTAAGTTTATTTATTTCCTGAAGTTTTTAATTTCATCGTGAGCTGCTTGTTCATATATTCCTGTAGGGGTAAGCAGAATAAAGAAAATTCCATTTAAATCCCCTTGGACTGATTCAGAGCCTCTCTTTTTTTTATTCACAGCGTGAAATTCAGCCTCAACTCAGAAAGCTAAACTTCCCCATCTATTAATAGTAGAAATGATTGTTATTCCCCCCCTCTCTTGCAGTGTTGATAACATTATCTGTAGCCTCTTATTGAGAGATAATGCATGAAAACCTTCAAACGAATAAATGTGGGGAGAGTCCTTTAAGTGCCTTCAATTTTGATTTAAAAACAGTGAACACTATAAGCATATTCTCTCTTTCATGATCAAGTGTGATATCCAGAAACAAGACAAGATTTTTCTCTGTGCTTTTAATTGTTCATTTAGATTCTAGAAGCATTGAACAAAGACAAGATAAAAATATAGTTGGATTAAATGTAAAAAGACAGATGAATAAATCAAGACCTTTTGTGGATGGCCTGATTTTTATTTTACTAGATTCTTTAAAAGGGGATTGAGTTTTTGATTGAAAAACTGAATAGCTTTGGCATATTAGCAGGTGCTAAGATTAATAAATGAAAAAAACAAAGATTCTGGTAAAGTTCTGGATATACAAGATCAAGAAGACTTGCTGAAAAAAATCTGGCTTTAAAACTGAGAAAAGATTAAATATCTGAGCGTTACTTTGACTAACCTGAACTCTATGTTATTTCAAAACATGGTAAAGTATGCAGTTAAAAAATATGCTGAGATGGGAAAAATTGCATTTGTCATTGCTGGGGAGAATTTCTGGGATCAAGATGAATGGCTTACCTAGAATGTTATGTCTATTTCAGACAATACTTAGCTTGATTGATTTGGAACCAGAAGATTATGTATGTCATTGGTTTTCCTATGTTCAGCTGATGGAAATATTTAAATTGGATTAGAACTATGACTTTAAAAATAGTAAGAATGAATTTAATGAGGAACTGTGTACAAATGATGATCACATTATTGCTAAGATGTGGAAACTTTTATTGAAAATGGAAACAGAGGATAAATAAGTTAAATACTGTATACGATGGGCAAATGGATAATATACCTTGGTATCAAAGAAAAAATGTGTGAAAAAGGGGTTGAAATTCACTTTGAATTATAGTCTTAAAGAGAATTATAATAAATGATGTATCAATGGTGTTTGACACTGGATATATTGTCAAAAATATATAATGGAATTTGAAATATTTGTTGGAAATGTAATTAATCTGAAAGTACATTTTTTTAAAATCTTTGTCAATATGCAAAAAAGGCAGAAAATATTGGGACCAAATATGTATTTTGATTCAGAAATATCTAGAACTAGAACTGAAATCAGAGGTTTTTCTTTTGGGTTAATGAACAAGCAGATTGAAACGTTTTCATGGAACTTTGTTTTTATATATGATAATAGTGGCAAGATTTTATATAAATACACAATGGTGGAAGGACTTACAAATACCTGCATTGAAAGAATTGATGGCTAAATGGATATAATAAGTAGAGATGAAAAAATTGAAAGCTTTGAATTTTTAAATTTTAATAAACCATTTTTTAAAAGAATACTTGTAAATGGCAGGACTGGGTTGCTTTGTTGAGTTATTTCAGTGCTATTATAAATAGGTTTTTCCTTGAAAATTTTAATCTAGTCTTCCTCTCTTCCTTCCTGCTACTGTGGTAGCTGCTTAATTTCCCCTAACTTGCCAGTTTCAGCCTGAATTTTGCCTGCATTTCAAAAATAGATCCATCCAGTGAGGATTGGAAATGAATAAATGAGATTGAAAACACTGGTGTAACTTGCCTGGGTTTCCATTTGCATGTAACAAAGGTTTGACATAACACCTATTTTCCAATCTGACTTTATGGGCACTCTGTTCATCATGTCTTCAGCCCCTGAGTAAAATCACAACAAATTGTCCTTTGTTGTACTATTCTTACAGCCACATTTCCCCCTCTTCTTGCAACACTCTCCAAGAAACATTTCTAGGGGTAAAGATTCTGTTAAGTTTCCCTACCGATTAACTTGGTAGCAAAGTCAGGTGACCTGTGGCAAGTAGGATCCCAGAGATGCTTATTGGGTATTTGAGGTTAATGCAGACATCCTCCTCCCCATTCAGCCTCTTTTCTTGTCATTCAGCAATTTTTTCACAGAACAGTTGGTCACAATTTGTGGGGTGAAATAGCACGAAACTTATGAAATAATATTAGTGATAGTAAATTGTTTTGTTGCCAAAAAAACCCACTAAGTAGATATAACTATGTGGCTACCAGGATTTAAACTCAACTTAATCAAGACTTTTAGGTTTCTATTTACATCTAGATAACAGATTGGAGTTGGGAGCGATTGATTTGAGTAGTGCAGTCGTGCTAAACTCCTCCAGCTTGCTTTTACTCTATAGCCTTTTCTACTTTTGCCCAAAGCTGAAAAAATACGCAGTCCTTGACTTACAATTGCAACCGTTCAGAGTTACAACGGAACCGAAAAAAGTGACTTATGACTGTTTTCACAGTTATAGCCTTTGCAGCATCTTCATGGTCACTTGATCAAAATTCAGATATTTGGCAACTGGTTCATATTTATGATGGTTGCTGTGTCCCAGGAGCATGTAACCACCTTTAGTGGCCTTCTAACAAGCAAAGTCAATGGGGAAGCCAGATTCACTTAATAGCTGTGACAGAAAATAGGGCAAAAGTCACTTAACAAATGCCTCACCAAACCACAGAAATTTTGAACTCAGTTGTGGTCGTAAGTTGAGGACTACCTGTAACACTGAATTGATAGAAAGAGGAGGAAATTCTAAAAAAGGTTCATTTTCCCAGAAAATATTCCTAGTGACTCAGTTCCCTTCATGATTTTTTTTAAAACCCTTCATTCAATTTATGTTACAGTGCAGGAGGAGGGGCATACAAAGAAAGCTGGAGAGGTCCAGAGGGAACAGCACATGTTTATCGAACTCTACCCTATCCTATTCCAGCTGTAATGTTATTATTGTTGCCAAGTCAGAAGAAACAGAGGATGGAAAGCAGCAGAGGCACTAGAGCCAACCAATCTCTCTACTAGCTCAATACCATTATGCAGTGACTCTGAACAGATACAACAGAGGCAAGATCGCAAGGAGTAATAGGAATAGGACATTTCACATATTTGTGTGGACTCAAGGCTGGAGGGATGGCATTTTAAATCAGCAACAGAAAAAGACTTTAGCTTTGAGATGAGATGCACGTAGCCTAAAGAGTTCAGATTGTACATTCCTGGTTTGGATAATGACAACCCTACATACAAGTAATCATATAGCTATTGGACTGAGATTATTCAGATCTTACCGTAAATATTTAACTTTCGTTGTCTGATTTGCACACAATACAAAACAAAGTGAAAAAAAATCTCAAGGAGACTGGTGAGTGAGGAGCAAAAAGTTCTGGTTGGCCAAGACAGAATTTGTAGAGGCAGGCTATGAAAATCAGGAACTCTGAGCACCTATTTCCACAACTGCAGATTTGCATCTGTTTCTGCTGAGTTAGATGGATTTTAAAAGCAGCTCCCTGGAAGACAACCAAGCCACTCTGGGAAATGCAGGGGAAATTAAACCTCCCCTCCCCATCTTGCTGCTTAGTCTGTAATGAAAAAAATCTGGGCAAATAGGACTCCAGTCTGAATTTTTTTAATAAGCCCTGTTAAGTAGGGAGCAGTGCTCTTTCCTGAAACTGGACTCCTGGCACCTACATGGGATGGAAAGCAGCTTGAAAGTCAAGCCAAACTATAGGTCTCACCCTCACTTACACCCTCCTGGTCCCAATTTGCTTCTTTTCACTCCACCAGTGAGTTATAGCTTCACAACCGTTTCCTGCTATAGTCTCCATCTCAGTAGGAATGACCTACTGAGATGACAGGGTGTAAATAAAGACTTATTTCTCTGATTGGTATGCACTTCCTGTAGCATTCAGCAGCAAATGAATGAGTGGGAATGGGATATATTAAGAGTATACTGTTGCTCTCGAAGTAGCTGCACATTTGTATACGTCCCCTTTTCCCTGCCACAGCGACTTCCCCTCTGCTTCCCAGAGAAATAAAAGTTAGGACTGGAGTGGTTGGCTTTTGATACTTCTCACATTTCAACAGATTTCTGGAGCCATGAGCGAAACGAGGAAAAAGCGCCTTCAAAAAGTCTTCATAAAAAGTCGCCATTTTCTAGCCTGTTGTTAAATTAGAATAGAAAGAAGGAATATTCCTCCCCCTGCTGGTATGATTTTAAATGGCTTTCGATCTAATAGGGTATTTACAGTTTCGAAAATAAGAGAATAGTTTGCTTATTTCTTCCTCAGGAAATTTATTGGGAAGAACTCTTGGTGGAATCCAGGCTACTCTGTTCCTGATGGTAGCCTTTTGCATGTCTGGAGACTCTCCTTCCCTTTCTCAAAAGATTGATCAAATACTTTACAGACCTGACTTAAACATAAGCAACATTTTTTTTTACTTCCTATCCCTTTCTTTTTTCTACTTTCAAAATACATTAAAGTGCTTGGAAAACATGGATGCTTGTACCTATTTTGTCATCATTCAGTTTGCCTAAGATATTCCTACAGTGCAATGATATTCTGCTAACCATTGGCTGATGACATGGAGCAACCAAACACAAGGCCAGCTCCTGCTGAGGCAGGCTGAAGTTGATCTAAGATGTTCTGGCAACATAGAAGCATTTCCTATCTTATGCCAGAAACCAAGATCCCATTCAGACAATTCACAGGACACAAAGGAATGGTTTTCAAAGGTCCATGGCCTGGCTGCGGATTGCCCTTTCCTATCCAAACAGTAGGCTCTGGTCCTTTGTAAATGCGCTGTGGGGCTTCCGAAGACACCAGACATCTCTCTTTTGGCCTCTCTCATGTATGTGTGTCAGAGAGTGGATTCTAATTACATAGAAGACCAAATAAAAGTCTTCCTGGCAGGTAATATTGGGACATGGAATTTAAAGTCTCCATGATCCTAGGGTTCATATTGATATGCAAGAAAAGACATTCATCTTTAGAAGCTCCAGTTTTAAATTAGTATTTGTGTGTTTCTCCTGACACATTTTGGCTTAGATGCAATCTAGTATGCTTCATCAATAATATATGTGATGAGATTGTCATTAGCAATTTGAGGTTGCAGTAGGCAGGTCTCTCCCTTCCAATTTCTTGACATTTCTCTCCTTTTTGCTTGAGATTTAGGACGTGGTGAACACCTGACTTCCCCAGAGGCTCCTGACCAGTGCTTTCTGAAGCAGTTGTTAATCATTTTTCTGAGAAGTGTTGGACTTGCTTCTTTAATGACACTATTCTAGAGAATACTAGTTCCATGCTGCACAGGTAGATTGCAATTTGGAAAAAGAGCCAGGATCTGCCAGGAGTGTGCTGCTTATTGTATCACCAATGAGTGCATTGCAGGTTTTCCACTGCTTCTGTTGATATGTCCCTGTACTGTTTCATTATTTTATTACTGGATGGGAGAGGCATGCCATTTAGTTCACTCTCATGCCATTGCCTGCTTCCTGGATTACTTGCAGATGCCACTGGCCAGGTTTCCTTGCTGTTCACCTTGCTATTGTTTTGCAGTACGAGTTGAGTACTATGCTTGCTCTCCATTGATTGTTTCAACCTCTCACACACACCATTCACTTTTGACTGTCTATTTTTGGATGCACGGTTAGCACTCTTTCAGAGGCACCATAGACCAGTGTCCAGAAATAGCCTGATAGACAGGTAACAAATGCAGAGCACTTCTATGCTTGTAACTTGTTAGTCAAGCCACTTGACATGTGGTCCCACTAATTGTTCTAAGCACCTGCCTACATCCATCCCTGCTTCATCAAGATTGATGGTCACTTTTTCCACTGTCAGGTAACTTTCAATAGAAAGAGAAACAAAGCCAGGGGACCTGCTAATCACTTTCTTTAACATGCCCCCACATTAAACCTTTTAAGGACAGAGTCAGTTGCCAGTTTCTTTCCAAGTTAGAAAAGAGATCTGCAGAGCGTAGTGCCATTTGTGTCAACATGCTTTTCTTCCAGCTCACTAAGGCAAGGAGTGTTTGAATGTGACCACCTGACTGTGTTCTTAGTCTGTTTGATGTCAAAAGAAAATTAACAGGAGTAAAGATATACGGAAGTTTTATTTTATGCTTTTTATGTTGAACTTCTAACCTTCCTTGGGTTTTTTTTACTTCTTAAAACTGCCAGAACTCATTATGTTGGGGCATGATGATTCTTGTACTCTGATTGGATGGCATCCAGTTGGAATAGTTGATGTAGCTTATTCCTCACTTCACTCTTCCTCTATGTTGCTACTTCAGATGACCACATAATGGCTTTGAAAGCATTATGCTTTCTATTTCTATTATACCAAAAGTTCATCCAAGACCCTTTTTAATGTTTACATTCTATGAACTATCATATTGGGTAGCAAATAAAGACCACTGGATTCTCACATCATAATGGGATGTTTTGCTTCCCAATTGGCAGGAAAAGCAATGTTACAAAAAGGCTATAATTAGCTGATGTTATTATTACGTGGGTGGGTTTTGTTTTTTGCTCTGGAAAAAAAATACTCCCAAGAAATATTGGAAGACTTTTAAGTAAACATGACTACAATGAAGAAATAGAATCACATACAAAGTTCTTCCCAACATGTATTTTCAAGATTTATAGTACTTACCATATATATATTTGCAAAAAAGTCCACCCACGGATAAACTGAGCGCAATTTGGCACTTAAAATTCTCAGCTTATTTGTAAGTATCTGCAAGATACTAAGAACATTCAAAATCTATAGGCATGCGACTGTCTAGACTTTAAAAAGTTAAAGGTTTCCCTCGCACATGTGTGCTAGTTGGTCCAACTCTAGGGGTGGTGCTCATCTCCGTTTCTAAGCTGAAGAACCAGCACTGTCCAAAGGCGTCTTCGTGGTCATGTGGCCGGCATGACTAAATGCCTAAGGCACACGGAGTACTGTTACCTTCCCACCAAAGTGGTCCCTATTTTTCTACTTACATTTTTACATGCTTTCGAGCTGCTAGGTTGGCAGAAGTTGGGGCGAGTAATGGGAGCTCACTCCGTTACGTGGCACTAGGGATTTGAATTGCTGACCTTCCAATCTACAAGCTCAAGCAAAAGAGCTGCTGATTCTTTCTTTTCACATAGCAACATTTATGGTAATGTTGCTACACACTGTTGGCAGACAAATTCTCTAATATTTAATCTATTCCTTATGTTTAGCAACTTCAGCCCCATCACGGAAAGTTTATCAATCTGTCATCAATTTCGCCAGAATTTCTATCAACTTAATTCATACACAGCAATTCTTGAATGGAATGTAAACATATATTTATGCAGTGATTGAGAACTGCTCGAGGTTTCCTCAAGGTTTCAGGGCAACCCTGCCAATTTGCAGTTCCGTCTCAAGAACTAGGATCACTTAAATGAATGTAATCAGCCAACTCATTCTCAAGCATCACTTTCTCTGCTATTTGTCACCTTCCTATGCTACTGGTCAATCTGGAGTTCTACATCTTCAGTAGCCAATGACAGTAAGGATTGTTCTTTATTTTGTAGAGGGGTAGCTGGTGGCATTTCATTGCAGGTCTCCAGGGCTGATCATTCTTTTCTCCTAAGAAGGAATAAGACTCTGTGGGGTCCTACAATGCAGGTGACTGAAAATAAACTTTTTGTTCTTCTCAACAACCTATTTTTCAAAGTCTAGAAAACAGCAAGACATGGGATGCAAAGGATCTAGGGTATTCCCCCCCCATACTAGATAAAATAGGGAGTGTGATGGCTCAGCGGTTAAAGACACAGAGCTTTTCAGGTAAAACGTGAGAGCCCAGGTTTGAGATCAGAGTACCACGCGATGGGGTGAGCTTCTGTTATTTGCCTCAGCTCCTGCCCACCTAGCAGTTTGAAAGCATGCAAATGCAAGTAGATAGAAAGGTACCACTTGGATAGGAAAGTAACAGCATTCTCTGAGCCTTGGCGCATAGTCATGTTGGCCACATGACCATAGACGTGTCCTCAGACAACGCTGGCTCCCTCGGCTAAGAAACAGAAACGAGCACCGTTCCTAGAGTCGGACACAACTGGACAGGAAAAACCTTTACCTTTACTAGACAGAATATCACAAACTGAAGAACTGGACTTTACCAGAAACTACACGTTCGGTTAAGAGAGAATTCTCAGCACACCCACCAAACTACATTTCTTAAGAAAAATTAGGGAAAAGACAAATCACTAGAATGTGACCATTGTGAATCTAACAGGTAGATATATTCTGAGAACAGACTATAATAGGAATACTCTGGCAAACTGATATCCTTTAAAAACATTGAACTATAGCTTCTACAATGCCTTGTCACTGGTCATGGTGGCTGGAATTAATTAGGAGAAAAAAATTTATGTTAGAGAAAAATAAGGTGGAGGTTTTCACACATCTAGTTCAGAAACCTCAGTTGTATAGATATACAGGAATGCGGTTTCAAATGCTCATTCACAAATGGCTATCTCACCTTTATGTATACACAAGAAATGTTTCTGAAAGCGAACAAAACATCTACAAATCTTATTTCCTAAATTGTTTAATATGTGAAATATTTGTACACATACTGGAAAGAACCTGAGTTCTCAGAGATTGGGCAAAAGATCACAGTATCACTGCCGACATTAATTTCCTAACCCCCCACAGTATCTTATAAAAAGGGATTTATGGCAAGACTAGCATTTTGGACACACTTGCTTCTGTTTCAGGGCTTTTCATCTGAAAGGATTATGTCAGAACAGAAAGAAGAGGAAGTTTGGGAATGTTGAGAGAGGAATAAAGCTGTTGGATGCTTCCATGAAATTTCTGTACTGAGGGAAGCATACACATTGCATATTAAGAATGTTCATCTAGAAACAGCCAGAATGAAAAATGCTACCCATAATTAGTGAAAAATGCGGTGAACCACCAGGAAAGGCAATAGTCTGCATACAGGAAACACAAATGCATACTAATCTTGAAAAATTTCCAAAAGTAAGAATTACAGCAAGGCAATAATTATAGCTGAAAAGAAGCACAGCTTTGCCTTCTAATTTACAAGTAGGAAAGGTACTTTAAACAAAACTGCTTATTTTGCAATGCCTTTATATACATTCCAGGTGCAATTATCTTTGGAATATTGTGTCAAAGCCCCGGCTTCTCCCTGCTGAAAGGATTATTGCAGAAATAGTAAAGTTGCAGAAAATGATTGTGGGGCTGGAGCAGTTTACTTAAGAGGAAAGGAAGGTGATAGTATTCAAGGCTTTTTACATAGGAAAAAAAGGGTAAAGCAGGAGGTAATAAAAAAATCCAAGCTAAACTTGACTCAGTGACTTCATTGCTACAATATGTCCACAGAGTTGTCCTAACAACAAATGAAAACAGATATATTGTTTATTGCTATTGTTGACATCCCAATGTAGCCCACCTCTCTATTATTTCCTGGGTGTCTTCCTTGCAAGTAAAAATTAGATCTTATTTAGCTTAGATTTTGGAAATCAACTTTCGTCAACTAGATTGTGAAGAAGACGTAATAAAAGCATAAATTTAGACATGCAGACTTTCAGGTTTTTCCCTTTAATATAAAAACTGATTCATTTCATAAATCTAAATTGTGAAAGAATCATGACAGAAAGAAGCATTCCACAAAATATTTAAGCTATGCACTGTACTAGCATATAATAAAGCTGGAAGTTAATTAACTTTAAAAAGCAGCTAAATAGATTTATACAGAATAAGGCTACCAATGGCTGATAAACATAACACCTTCATTATGTCAAACAGATCCAGGTTTGCTTGAAATCTAATCAGTCTTTGATGGACATCTGCTTGACAAGTTTGGAATATAGGATGATGGTTTGTTTATTAAATTTATATGCTGCCCATCTTGCTACTTCAGCATGATCCTTCACTTCTTACAACTATTCAGGAATTTGTCAGTAATTCAATGTGCTATGTGAAAAATGTTTCTGGGAAAGGTACAGCAATGAAAAGTTCCTTGATTTTATTAAATGATTTTGTATAGAAGAATAAGAGTTAAGAAGAAATCATGTTAAACTTTAGAAATGCAAAGACAAGAAAGAATAATGAGTGAGAAGATACATCAGGAAATAGGAAAAACAAAAAAACCCTGTAAAATTGAGATTCTCAAGAAGAGCAGCTTGTTTATGTTGTTACTTTAAAGCTTGAATACTGTTGACACAGTATATACAGAAGCAAAACTTCTAAAAGGTGATGTGATTCACCCATTTAGGCACAACACTAACTTACTGTCTGTTAAATGGATGAAAAAATATACTAGATAATATTTGTAGTGGTATGAATATTGCTTTTATGATATTCAATCTGTTGTAACTCATTTCCGATAATAATAAAATCGTTAGAATACAGTCGTGAAAAATGAATTTGCAATTTAAGTCATTTACACCAGCGTTCACTGTTTGAGTAAGTGAGGCTACCTAATACATCACTAAGGAATGCCAGGAACCAACAAGAAAGTGCTCAACTAGATGGCTGCAGTGTCCAGCTAGGGAAATAAAGCTCAGGTTGATTAGCAAGATTATTAATAATGCACTTAAAATAGACTTCAGCATCTTGCAGTCATTTCCCACAGAATACAGTTATGAAAAATGTAAATTGGCAAAGCTCAAAAAGACAAGGAAAACATAGAAAAAGTGAGATGGCTATATGAGACTAGATTCATGACATAAGCTTGCTAATCAACATGAAACTCGCTACAGTGTATCACACAAGACACATGATCCTGACAAACTAAATCAAATCCATTCAGAATTTCACAGCTTTAAAAAAATATATTTGTTTTGAAAACAGGTTAATTTGAAAGGCCCACAAACATCCTCAATGCAAAACAAAGATTTTAAATACATTATTTCTGTATTCCAAGAACCTTTACTTTTTATATCCAAATAAGAATATTAACTATCAGCATTCATGTAGAAACTTGCCAACCACTTTTCCTTTTAAAAATGAACAATAAACCACCATCAGGCTTCTCTATTAAGTTTGTTTAAAATCAATACTTCCTGAAACTTATCTTATACACTACCTGAACAATAAATGTAACACAACTTTAACTCCTGTTTAAGCATTTTGAGAAATATACAAATCAATCATGTTTGAAATGAAGAATTTGATGTCCATCTAGTAATCAGCAGTAACTCAATCCATTTTAATTCTGATTTTGAAAAAGAGCTTAGCTACCTATAGTACAGCATGACAGGTTAGGCCCTGTGCATAGAACTTACTCTGCTCAAAACAGGACAATTTGCAGAAATCTACCACATTCTTAGTAGAGCCTAAATAAAGTGAGGTTTCGCCTTCATTTGCAAAGAAATATGGGCTAAATTATTCTAGTGGATGACCTGAGGTGATTTTACTATTCACATGAGCCATCCTAGTTTAAAAATAGCTCAATCTCTTATTTCATCAATTAATTCTGAAGTTGCTTGTTTGTGTTTATTGAGTTCATGGCACTAGCAATTTCAGAACAGTTTTTCTGTAGTATCAATAATCTGTAAGTGGCACAAAGGGACAACCTCAAATCTTTCTTCTGTCGATAGGGTGCTATGAATTGAGATCTACATCCTTGTGGGCTACCATAGTTACAGCCTGAGAATTCTTTTTTACTCAGATAGTAAGCTGAAGGGAACTTGCTCATGCTTTTCAGGAGATCTAAATATTCAAGAAAGCTCAGATCAAAACCAACAAAACAGAAAAGTTAATTTTTGCCAGTCAAGAGGCATCAGCATTTTTCTGTTCTGATTGTGAAACTGGAATCCTTAGCTCTTTCTCTCAATTCCTGACCTTTAGCTGAAATTGTTGTTGTTTTCTATTTTCCATATTAAGATCTAAAAAAACCTGCTTAAAAATACCTGATCTCACAATAATGTAGACATTAAGTCGTGTATTAAAGGTTACATTCCACAGTTCTCACATGAGGAAAGATTACTCAAGCCCTTATCATGAGACTTCTTGAACAAGCTGGTTTTGAAACAGCACAATATTTGACTGCAAAAGTTTCTGGGGACAGGCCCAGCTATTTCAGGAATGAAAAGTTATAAATAGTCATAGATATCATCACTATTTCTTAAAATTAATTCTCCATTTAGAATTAGGCGTGTTTAAATAATTAAAGAGTCCAGCAGTCAGTTGAGTCAAGAAGGACTCTGTAAAATCTAAGTTGTAAGAAATGGTAACAGTTAACACTTCTATGAGACATATTTAATTACAAAAATCTATACACAGATTATAAATTTCCTGTACAGAGGCCAAGAAATAGGCTTTTTTCCCATTCTCCATAAGGACTGAAAATGGCAGGTAGTGTTTTTTCATGAACCTCAAGATACTGTTTGGTCCTCTTTGGATGTGGTCTGTAAAAGAAAAGTAAATAGCATTAGATCAGAACTATACTGATTATAAATAAACTCTTTGAAAAATCATCTTGCAAGCTGAACTTGCCCAAATTCTGAAAAAAATATTCTCCACCCCACTTTGTGTGGATAGACACAATGACTGGACCTTTAGCTAGAAAAGGTTATTATCAATGCACCTACCCTGTTTCCCCGAAAATAAGTTCTAGCATGGTTTTTCAGGCTGCTCGTAAATAGAAGCCCTACTTCGAAAATAGGCCCTAGTTAAGATTGCCAGCCAGACAGACACATTTCCCGGAAATACGTTCATTGAAACTGGAGACAGAGCAGCAAAAATAAGCCCAACCTCAAAAAAAGACCCTAGTGCGCATTTTGGAGCAAAAACTAATATAAGACCGAGTCTTATTTTGGGGGAAATACGATATAGTTTTTTTTCAAGGAAACAATACTGCCTAAACAGCGTCTCTGAAGATGATTAAATAGAGTAAAAAAGGTTATTAAAGTCATGAGGATGTCTAAGCCAGTGGTCCTCAACCCCCAGGCCGCAGTTCACTATCAGGTCACAGCCTGTTCAGAATTGGGCTGTGGAAGTGGCTGGTCAGTGCATGCGCAGCTACACTTGCGTGCACAGCAAAAAAAGCAAGCCCATGTGCACAACTTCATTTCTGTGACCTGCCACTCACAGAGCCCATTCGCTCTCCCTCTCACTGGTCTGCAAAGCTGGAAAAGTTGGAGACCGCTGGTCCAAGCTTCAGACCCAAAGTCAGATTTCTCAAAGATAAGTCATATGCATTCAAATTACAGGAGAGAGAGAGCACTCTGAAAGCAGACATCTTTCCTCAACAGGCCAAGAGAGAGCTATAATACATACAACTGAAACGGGCCAGCGTCGAATCTTGAATTCTTTAAATCTCTAAGCCTACAAAAAGTAGCCAGATCAGGAAATGCAAAATTAGATTAACACCAAGTCAAATGTTGGGAGAGGAACAGATAGTTGCATAAATAAAATCCGATGTACCTGCCGCAGGAACTGCCTGCCCAAGTAGAAAGTTGCTGCACTAGTCAGGTTCTTCCTGCTACCCACTTTGCACCGAATATAGCCATAAAGATTGGCTCCTTGCAATACCACACCCATAATTACCACTGCCTATAAAAGGAGAGAAAGATATGTGAGAGAACCAAGGCCTCACTGTGCCCCAAGAATGAGCTTAGCAGGAAACAACTGAACATTTCACTTACCAGCCATTTAACTTTGAAAGAAAACAGGGCACTGAAAGCAAAAACCACCCAGAGTAAAGGACATGTGATTAATCCTAACCAGAAGATTCTGGACTCTGCTTCTGAAATAGCTTTCCTCCCCTGAGCAGATGCCTAAAAATGAAAAGTAGTAATATTTTACTTGCACTGTACTTTATTTATTTTATTAAGCATAAAGAAACATAAATATTGCTTTAATTAAATACTGAAAAATCTAAAGGATGATAATACAGACTCTGAAGCAAAAGAATCTAATTATTCTCTAAAGAAAACAGTCAATAGAAGGCTGTACGTCTTGGGTTTGTGTATTTGTCTACAGTGGAAACAAAATGGAGTGTCCTTTTATCAAAAAGGGGTATCGGGAGAGAGAGCCTTTCCTTACCAATGCAGCACCACATTGCAAAGTCTCAGGTATCTCTGCCACCTTGTGCCCCCTGCTATACTCAGCTGACCTTCACTATCTTACTCCCACTGCCAACAATACATGACTGGCCTGGCTCTATGTGAGGCAGCTGCTGGCTGCAACAATCTTCCTCCGAAGACTGCTCATGATTTGGAGAACGGCATGAACAGTCTTGGAAAAAGACCTCTCACAACCAGAGCTGCCTCACATGGGGAAAGCCTCGTCAGCAGTGGAAGATGGTGAAGATCAGCTGAACGTGGCAGAAGCATCTGGCCATAGTTGGGACTTGCGGTGGCATTGAGCTGAAGCAGAGGGCCCATAGTGGTGCTGTCTGTTACTTCCAAAGGCCCCCAAGCCTTTCAATCTTAGCACTGTTGTTTCTGCCATTGTCCCATTGTGTAGGGGGGGGCAGAGGAGGGGCAGGGGCAATTGAAGAGCCTCTTCAGTCATAAATGCAGGCAGCTACTACCAAGTATCTGAATTCTGATCATATAACCATAACTTCAGGAACTGAGTATCAGTCATTCAGCATTACTGTAACTTCAATTGCTGAAACAAATGGTTATAAAGTGAGGACTACCCGTAAAGAGCAATAAATATCACTGCTTATGCAAGTCTTCTTGATATGAAGAACAAAGGGGTTCAAATGTTTGAAAACTGGCTGTAGTCTGTCAGCATGTCAGGAAACAGACAACACAAGAACTAGTTACTCTACAAGTGCTAAATTTTGGAAAGCCTGAAAAAGTTTCTCCTATAGTCAAAGTGGAGTAATCTTGAGTTTCTTTCTCACTCTCTTCTGTATTTCCTAGCTAAGCTGATATTTTTGTAATGATTATTGCATATTCTTTTTAATGGCTAACTCCATACTTCTGTTCACCCTTGAAATATTTATAAACTAGAACCTACCCAGAACTCACATTATAGGAAAGTGAACATATCATTTGCATTGGCCTGGTATATCTAATTATTTTCATGACTGAAGATTGAAAAGAATCTCAGCATGCATAAAAGCTGCTGCTTGTGTTTGGTTCTTTAAAGTAACTAACATCATGTTGCTCGTCTACAGAAACTCTGACATGCATTGCTTGTATGATTTGATTATTTGATCTTAGCTCATTCAATTATAAAGCTTTTCTCTATCATTTATCTCAATGCAAATGAATATACACATCTTTATAACCTAGTCTCTAAATCAGAGGGTAAATCAAGTTAGATTTCAAATGTACATAATTAACTACCCACAATAATTGTGCTGTCACAAATTAGTGACTTTGTGTCTGCTTCTGGAATTAAAAGTGCTCTAAGTACACCATTCGTAGTCATTGTCTCAGTGACAGGGGAGACATTTACCTTCCTGGCTTCAAACACCCAATGACTTTTGCCATCATCATCAACCTGGTTCCACCATCGCAGGCCAACCATCAACCTCCCTGTGACATTCTAGAGAGAGTTAAATACAGCATGAAAGTGCTTCCTGCAACAGCAACCATACATTTTGCTAAGTAAGATCCCCCCAAAGCCTCCACTGTTTTGTGCACAAAACTCTAATGAAACAAGAATCTCACTTCTGTTGTGCTGTTCAACAGTATAACCACAGGCAGCCATTAGAGTCACAGTTCTAAGTGAGCTATGAGTTGCTCAGCTTACACTAGTATGCCCCTAGGCCACGTTCTCTGCAATCCTATTAAGTTTACTGCAAAGAGCTGCTTGGCAATTTCACTAGCGACATGAAGGCATGTTGTTACAAAGACCTCTTAGACCATGATCATAAATATAGGTTAGCTTTCTGGTTATTTCAAATGCCACAAGAATAGTTTGCCATATGTCTTCCTGCCCAAATAACTCTGGAATGTTTATAACTAGTACCTGCTTTAAAGATATAAAACAATTACATGATGGAAGTGTTTTTCAAATATACAAACATATTTGTAACATTATCAGGCATAAAACTGAAATAACAAATATTTAACAATGTGAATATTCTTATCTCACTTTGACACACTATCTAAAATAAGTTATAAGTTACATTAACATAATCAAATAGAGAACTGGACTCTACTTTGTACAAGGGAAAGTGGCTGTTTTGTTCAGTATCAGTAATAATGATGTGTCCTAATCAAGCCAAGGTACAAACCTAACACTGTTTTTAAATTGGAACATATACTCTATCCTCTTAAGCTCTTGTTCACTTAACACTTAATCATGCTGTGCTAATTTGACTCTGAATTAAATATATAAATTTGCACAACTTCTTTCTATAATGAATTTTTTTTGCTTTTTCTTCCTTCTTATATTTTTGGGCTCCATTCTGAGTTCTATGAATGGAAAAGAATCGTGCACTGTTTTTCACAGGATTTCCATCCTCCCAGGTCAGAAACACTGCAGTAACTTCTTATGTTTCTATAAAGGTTGGGAGAATTAAAAAAAATCATTTGGTGGAGAAGCATCCCACAAGTAGAACTCTGACAAAGTAATGTTCAAATCAAAAATTTAATTAAAATCCACAAAAAAGCAGTTATAAAGTATCATAGAGAGCAAACCTTTTGCATGCATATACAAGGATGATAAAGTGTTTATGAATAGAATAAACCATAGAAATAGCCACCTTGCTGTATTTGAATACAAATGCAAACTTCCTTATATGTTAAGATGGAAATCACATTCTACACGTTCTGATATAACTTTAGTAAAACAGCTCAAGGCTCCAAAGGGCACCCTGTCCCCAGCACATTACACTTTGATCATTATACTTGAGGAGCAGAGAGAAAAGCAAGCTAAATGAAATCAAAATTAGTATTTTAACTTAGATTAACAGTACTGTTCCCTGCACTACTAATTTCTCGAATAACAAGCATTTTCAAGTAGCAACATCTTATGAAATGACTTACCTTCACTGCCCAAAAGTCACAGGATAGAAGTAAGATGATTGTCACCATACAGGCAATATAGCTGTTGCTTAACAATTCGCAAAGTAAGTAGACAATTATTGCACTGACTCGAAAGAACAAGTGGAAAAAGGAAGCAATAGGGTGTCTGTAAAAGACATAGGAAGAAAATAATTTGATTATTGATTACAGTGTTTAATCTGGCCAAATCAAGGTTTAGAATTTATGCCATTATTCCAATTTGATAAAGGCAGCAATCTTATTAGCATAACTATATTACCGTGTTTTCCCAAAAATAAGACATCCTCCAAAAATAAGACCTACTTACATTTTTGCCTCTCGCTGGAATATAAGGCATCCCTCGAAAATAAGACCTTCCTGGAAATATTATTTTCGGGGGATGCCTTACTTTCGGGGAAGCACGGTAGATTGCCCACCCCGACCCCTGAATAACACCCGGCTCTACCCTCGGGCGCTCCTTACCTCATGCAGAATGCTATCCCCGGGCGCTCCTTACCTCATGCAGAATACTTTCATACAGGAGAGGCAGCGAGGCACACGTGGCTGGGCTGCCTCCAGGGCTTGGAATTTTCCTGCTCGACTACCAGAAGCACTTCCAAAGCACCTCCCAGCTGGCTGAAAGTGCGCAAATTCAGAATCCTGGAGTTTTCAGCTCTCTGCAGCCCTTTGAATCAGGTAAGAAGCGCCCGGGGATAGCAGGGAGGGGGGAACCGGATGTTATTTGGGGGTGGGATTGGGCAATCTACCGTGTTTCACCGAAAGGCATCCCTCAAAAATAAGACCTAGCCCATCTTTGGGAGCAAAAATTAATATAAGAAAGTTTCTTATTTTCGGGGAAACACGGTATTATGATTAGTCAGTCAGTCAAGTGTTTAGACTGGATTTGGTATTTTTGTCCATCTACTGGTATTTGTAGTAATTAACCTCATCCAGATTTTTAATGTTATTTTCATGGGGCATCTTGATTCCTTCAGTTTTCCCTGTTTTTCCTTGTTTGATAGTGAGTGTGGCACATTTGTACAATCCAAACTCTATTGCAATATCTTGGCTATATATACCGACCATGTTGAGCAGTGATTCTATTTCAGAGGGTGTTTTTCCATACAGCTGCAGATCATTCATGTAAAGGAGGTGGGATAGTCTGGCAGATGTTTTTGATGTTTGATAACCATGGCCTGAGTTATTCA
>JANHFO010004360.1:19035-31762 GCA_032468095.1 Pareas carinatus
ATTCCCTCTTCCTCTCCTGACTCCCTCCCTCCCCCTCTTCCCATTCCCTTCCCCCCCATATTCCATATTTTGTAATTATTGCTAAAGTTCAATGTTAAATTTTTATGTTATCTGTACACCACCTTGAGTCCTTTGGGAGAAGGGCAGTATATAAATCTAAATAAATAAATAAATAAACGAATGAATGAATAAATAAATAAATAAATAAATAAATAAATAAAATATTACCGAGAAGAGTTTAGTGTTTATCTCATATACAAAACATATTTCTTCTCTCTTTTAGCCAACAAGGATTCCTAGAATGGTTTACAAACACCAGTAATAAGATCCATGGAGATGAGGTTGAGTAAAATAGCCTTTTCTAATACAGGTAGTCCTAGACTTACAACAGTTCATTTAGTCACCATTCAATGGCAGTGACTTATGGTCATTTTTCACACTTAAGACCGTTGCAACATCCCCATAGGCCACATGATCCAATGTCAGACACTTAGCAACTGGCTCATATTTATGAAAGCTGCAGTGTCCCAGGCTCATGGGATCATTTCCTGTGACCTTCTGACAGGCAAAGTCAATGGGGAAGCCAGATTCACTTAACAACTATTTTACTAACGTAACGAGTACAATTATTCACTTAACAACTGAAGCAAGAAAAGACATAAAATGGGGCAAACTCACTTAATAAATATGTCATTTAGCCACATAAATTTTCGGGCTCAATTGTGGTTCGTAACTCAAGGACTGTCTGCACTTGCCTTTCACTTCAGTTTACAAAACTTTGCGTTTGCTGCAGGGATCGCCTTAGTCCTGCGTGTTTGGTTAGGAGTGCATAGGCACAAACAATATACAACCTTACACAATATGTTCATCCACGCAGACATTTGCAAATGGACACTTTAAATTAAGGTAATTGGAAATTTGAAAAGAAGTATGTTTTAGGGTGACTACTGACCTTCCTCAATAAAAGAGATGGAAGTATTAAAGAAGCACGCAGACGAGACATCACAATAACCTTTTCTCTTACAAAGCACACCCAGAGAAACATTGAGTTGTATTTCAGCTTTCCCTTCTTGATGTATGCAGGCAAATGTTTTTGACATTTTCCTGTTGTAATAATGTCATAGAAAAACAGAGCATATTATTATGAAATAGGAAAGGTCTAAAAGGGTTCATCTTGACGGATTTAATTTCGAAGCACTTTCTATCAGGGAATTCATTAAAGTAAATTCACTGCTGGGGTGGAGCTAGTTTTGGGAAAAGAAACAGAGCAGCTAATCCTTTTTCTTTATTTTAAACTGGATTTCACCAATGGGCTAATTTATACAAGGAGAGTTGTACTGAATCAATAACCTGCACAGACAAACAAAGTTTTCTTTGTTTTAGTCCAATGTTTGCAATACAAATTCTCACTTTTTGTCTGGGTAAATAGTTCCTGCACCACTAGGGGACTTGGCTTGAGTTAATTTTCTAACACAGAGTAGATCATATTTTTCCTGCACAAGTTTTTCATAAAATTACAGAGTTGAAAAAGGTCATTTAGGCCAATCCCCTGTCCAGTACAGGAAACTAAATGAAAGTATCCTGGACAAATGGCATCTCCATTTGAATATGTTCAGTGACAGGGAGCTCATCACCTCACAGGATAATCTGATCTACTGCAATCTGCTCCTATTCTTAGAAAGTTCTGCTGACATTTCAATCAGAACCTGCCTTCTTCCTGTAATTTAAATACCGGCCTTTTTCTTGTAATTTAAATACAGTATTCCATGTACTGCACTTTAGAGTAAGACGGAACAAGTCTTGGCCTTCTACTTTAAGGTGACATCCTTGGAGACATTTGAAAGTGCTATCACACATTTCCCGTCAAATATTTCAATCTCACTTCATAATCTACTGGATATTTAAAATGGAAGGTGGTTTCTTAGCCTAATACCTTTCAGAGTTTCTGGATTTCCATCCCCAGAACCCCCAACTAACATGTTTTTAAATAATGTCTTTTTATTTGTGTTTAGACATTTTCTGCAGAAACCAAATGGCCATGGTCTGTGATATCATTTCTGCACACGCACACACACACACACACACACAAAATCATAGCTAAAGAATCAGAAATCACTACCAAAAATGGAGAAGGCCTTTAATACTTGCAAATGAAGTATCAGACTATGACCACATTAGGAAAACAGAAAATTTTTCATTAAAATATTCTTTTGCTGCTCAACATATTGGCCAGATTGAAGATGTACACCACTGCTGAAGTATTATATCATAAAAAAGCAGTAAAGAACTAATGCAGCTCTCCAATGATAACCAGTTTCTGAATGGAAGATTTCTTGCAAGAATACATAAGTTCTGATAAACCTAAAGACAGAGCAACCCAAGATATTTTGCTCATGCAGAGAAACTGGTGTTTTCTTCAATTCTTCAAGCCAAGGTGTGTTGTCATCTAAGTGAACAAAGTGAAATTAAAAAGAAACCTGAAATTAAAAAGAAACCTTAACCTCTAATTCGACCTGTTAAAATACAAGAATAATATATTATTAACCAACAGTCTCCAAATGATATAAACTGGGCAAGCCACAATTATTCTATACCACTGTTAGCGATTTTTCGTAGGATTAATTTCGATTTTAATTCTCTAAGCTTTATAGATGAATATGTTACTGGCATTTAGTTCTTTTGTATATATAGTTTGTCATAAAAATCGTATTTGAAGGTAAATGATGGCTTAGGTATCATAGAAAAATACACAGATACATGGCTAGATATATTTATGAGATAAATAACAGCTCAATGGAGAAGTAATCTGGATAAAGGAATAAGTCTCAAAGAAGAAAAGGGTGAAGATAGCGGAATTTGTTTTGCTGTAAAATTGTGCAGGATTAGAGCTAGGATACAGTGACTAGTTAGTAAGTGAGGTTATAATAAGCTACCAGTATGATGACAAGGTCCTAAGATTTAGATAACAAACAAGAGCGCATTAGGGTGAAAAATCCCAGAGGAAGGAATTGATAAATGAACTTTATATTATACAGAAAACTATTTGGATGTGATCTCAACTCAAAAGTCTTAATTTTACATTTTATGTACAATTGTCCCTAATGCTGCATTTTAAGTTAGTTTTTCCTCTTATCATTCCTTCTCTATTTCCCTTGAATACCACGGGAATTTTGCTTTTGCTGTTTAATAGTAAATATCACATTAGTTCTTTGATCTGCTCTAGAATGCTTATTGCATTTCTCACTCAAGCCTCAAATTGTGAAATGGGTGGTAAATATATTTAATAATAATAATAATGAAATAATTTATTCTGAATGGGCAGTCATTCAGACTAGCAGTCATTCTCTTTATATGCCCAGATACAGAGAAATGTGATACCATTTTCTGAGTATGCATTATTAAGGACAGGCTATCAAGCTGCATAAGAAACTATCCCCATAACGATATTAGAGAGGAAGCAATGTAGCCACATTAATGTAGTACAGGACTAATGGCAATAACATCTTAAAGTCAGAAGTCTGGTTGCTAAATTTACTGTTCTTTGGGCACTTTGAATGAATAAAGAGTGGCAGATTGCTTTCACATGCACATATACCACATACATATATGTTCATGTGTAGGTAAGTGTGATGGTGAGGTGCAATATCACTCTCATCTGGCAAGCAGTATCCCTCTTTTTTCACTCATAAAGGTTAGGATTGCCCTGCTTGTGTAGGGAAGCAACCAGCCAGGCTGGAAGGAGAGGTAAAGCAGGGAATTAGCCTTGAATCCTTGCACAGCCATAAGAGGCATAAACCTGAAACACGCACCCCCTCCAAAGATGCACGGAACCTCACATGCTTGTTCTCAAAGAAGGGCAAGAAGACTGGGGAGTTCCTTGTACTATAGGTACAAGTTAATAAAGCAGCTGACCTAAATTATTTGCAAGTGGCTGACTTGTGCTTGACAATTTGAGATACAAATATTGGAGCTCTCATCACATTGCAGCAAAGAGAGATTGTAAATCCTCATTATTTTCTTCCACCTAGTGATTCTATAGATTCCTGCAGGAAAAATATGGCAACCCTTTCCTAGATTAACTTTCCCAGATAATGAGTGTCCTCCTCCCTTTCGCAATGTTATTCTAGACTGCACAAAGAAAGAGAGAGAATAGTGTAAAATAGGTGTACTAAATATAAGCCCTGAGAAAGGCTGAATGCTTTCTCTGATTTCACTTTCTAAACAGGGAGCATGAAACAGACTAAGGAAAAGAACAATGGAACAATTTCTGCTGCTACTACAAAAAATAAGAACAGGGCCTGATCAGAAACTGTCACCCAAAGGATTTAAAAATAAATCAATAAATCTTCTACTAAGGCCTCTACATATTCTTGAAGCAAAAACAGAGTCACTGCCCCTGGTCTTACCCTGGTGAACATAGTTAATCAATCAAATTAGGAACAAAATTTTCATAATCTTTTTTAAAAAAAATCAGAGCAGGATTTTGTTCATATGTGTTTTTTCCTACCTCTTTCTGTCAGTGAAAGGATTAGCTGATGACATTCCTGTTGCCCAAGAGATGCCCGGTTGGGGGCTTCTTTCATGTCCTTGTTAATAAGCCCAACAAAGTGGTATTTATTTATTTACTCGCATTTTCATGCTTTCAAACTGCTTGAACAACAGAAGCTGGGTCAAATGACAGGAGTTTACCTAACCACATATCAGCACTAAAACATGGCCTTGCAAGTTGTCAACCCAGCATTCTAACCATGTGAGCCACCCCACTCCTTCTATCATGAAGCCACATTTTAATTTAATTTTAATTTTATTTTATTTGATTTATATACCGCCCCCCTCCTGAAGGACTCAGGGCAGTGAACAGTGGATTAAAATGCGCATACAAAAGTTAAAAACAAATAAAATCCATATAAATGACAGACCGAATATAAAATTCTAAAAACTCCTTAAAATTTAAAACTGTCAACCCTGGGACAAATAAACTAACCCGGAAAAGGGAAAGTGGGCTATTAGGATAACCAGGCCTGGATAAATAAATAGGTCCTAAGGGCATGGTGGAATGCATGGAGGTCAGGGATCACACGTATCTTCGAGGGGAGTTCATTCAACATGGTAGGGGCAGCCACAGAGAAGGCTCTCCCTCTGGGTGTCACCAGTCGGCATTGTTTGACAGACGGCACCCGGATGAGGCCCTCTCTGTGGGAGCGCACTGGACGGTAGGAGGCAATAGGTGGTAATAGGTGTTCCTGTATGTAACTAGGTCCTAAGTCATGGAGCGCTTTAAAGCAGATCACCAAAACCTTGAAGTGCACCCGAGAGACCACTGGGAGCCAGTGCAGCTCCCGCAGAAGGGGAGTAATATGGGAGCAACTTCTCGCCCCCATAATTCCCCCGCGCGGCCACATTCTGGACCAGTTGAAGTCTGGGTGCGAACCAAGGGGAGCCCCATGTAGAGAGCATTACAGTAGTCCAGGCGGGAAATGACCAGGGCTTGAGTGACTGTGCGAAGGAAGTCCCAATCTAGAAAGGGACACAACTGGCGAATCAGGTGAACCTGATAGAATGCCTCCTTGGCCACGGCTGTCATTATGTGTATTGGCATCAAGAAATATCTGCTACCCTGTTCATCTACTTCAGATCATCCTAAAAGAGGCTGCTTTACCCAGAAAGTCATAGTGGAGGTCCTAGCCCTGGAAATTTGCACTGAAAAAGGAGGTACAGTCATTGTCACTGTAAATTGCTGATATAATTAATTGCTTCTATTCCCCTCCAACCCAATTCAGAATTAAAGTATAACAGAAATGAAACTGGTAAAGGTTCCTCATCATTATTTTTGAAGCAAATGGGGAAAACACAGAAACACATACAGTGAAACCTTGGATTGTGAGCATAATTAGTTCTGGAACTGTGCTTGTAATCCAAAACACTCATATATCAAGGTGACCAAGCATTACCTAAAATCCCGCAGTGCGAGAGTGTGCATATAATGTACGTACTATTTGTAATGCAAGACATCACAAGTTTATGAAGTTAAAATTTATTTAAAATGTTTGCTTGTCTTGCCAAATACTCTCAAACTAAGTTACTTGCAATCCAAGGTTTTACTGTATTCATCTCTGGCTAAATCTGTAAAGTAATACGTTGTCTGCCCAAAGAATAGTCTTCTGCTCTCTAGGATGACTCTTTGGCACTATGCTGATTGAAGTTTTATTCTTGCTACCAGCTTTGTCAGCACAAACAAGAGTAATGAAAGTGAAGATAAAGGGAATGATCTTGGCAAATACTCCCAAAGAAAGGTAAAGTAGTGCAATTTGATTTCAACTTGTCTTTAAAAGATGAACTTTTTTGGAGTTAGATATAAAACAGTCTCAAATGTGGAAACCAAGAGCGTCTATTTGCCTGTGAAATTCTCTAAACATATTATGTCAGATTTGATGTCTCTCATGTCTAACAATTTCTCTGTGTTATTCCCTCCAAATAATATAACTTTCAAAAAAAAATTCATACATATCAGTCCTCAAAAGACTTTTTATTTATATCTGAGATCAATGAAGTCAGGACTGTATGAACAAACCTCAAAAAAAATCACTGAGTTATTAAAGCAATGGGGTTATTAGCCACTTGATTTATAGACGTGGGGAACATAATTTCAGACTTAGAAATGAACTCATTAAACAATGGTTTCAACAGTTCATAAAAAGGCAATTTCTCTAATTAAATGATATTGGCTAGCAATTTTTTTTTTGATATCTCGTATTCCCTGAGTCACTTTCATCTTTCTGAGTTTCTGCCACTCCCTCTGGTGAATCAAAGAGCAATATAAAGGTGAAATTTATTCAATAAAATCAACTATTCAGATCCAATTCATCTTTTAAAAGTCATCTTCAAACAAAATTTGTTTTAGAAGAAGGTCATAAAGTTCAGTACATGGTATTTGATGTGAAAATGGTCATATTGAGGATTATTTACATAATTGACTTTCTCCTTTACATTATAATTAAAATTAGAATGATGTTATAAAAAGAATAAGGCAGCATATGGTGGCATGGCATAGGGCATTTTGTCAAGTTTTATATCTTCTTTTAAAAAAAGACCACACTTTAATTAAGTGGACAATCAGTGAATCTACACCATTTCTATTTTTTACATTTGAATGTAACAATATGCTCATGGATCTAACCATACACACTGCAAAAATGCTCAGTAGTCTGATAGGTATCAGTGAATGCAATAAGGGATAGTAAAATCTGGCAAAACCGCCCCCTTCCTCTCCCTTCCTCCTTTTACTGTAAATCTCTGAAGCACAGCTATCCTCTGTGTGGTTTTTATCAAGTTTCCAGCAACAACTTTGCCTGACTGGTGGACTTCGCAATTGCTTAGCAATTTTAGAGATCTAATCAATATTATTTGTATTGCAAAATTACTAGGGGTAATTTGCGCTATAGTTTCCACCCAGCGTAATCCCAGCCAATCCCTATATCTAAATCTCAGCAAGCAATGTGCCCCTCAACTCATCTAGAAACATTATTAAGTGGCTAATATCAGAAATAATCAGATGGCAAAAACAGGACATATAGCAAACAAAGTAATATCTACATCATAAAGGCCAGAGAGACTTCGGAGCTATTGAAACAATATTGAGATGACTAGTATGGAAAGCTTCCAAGGGACACATGCTTGGATATTCCAACCTTAACTCTTTTATGTACATAATCATAGCAGCTTAGCAATGGAAAGAAGGACACCAGGTGATCCCTCCTCTATTCTGCACCATGAAGAAAAGAGTTTGAGGGACAGGGATATTGTAATTGACCATTTGAAAAGGAGACAGGACTGTTGAGTCCAACTGTGTAATAAACTTTTCGAACACTGAATACCTATCATTCCTAACTTTAGATGAATTAAGCTGAAGGAAGTTCCATTTCCATAAATTATGCAAAAGGATACTTTCAATTATTATGGCAAAGGATGAACAATTTCTGCCCACGGACTTTAAAAATAAATCAGACCTAACAAGATGGCAGCGCCGAGCATTTTTTAATTTCTGTGCTTTTGTTTCAAATAACTGAACTTGTATTGTTTTTATTTATCAGAATAAGAGCAAAAATATTGTTAGCTTCATGATATTGATTTATTTGGTAAATTTATATAGCCCCTCCCCATCTCACATTTGTGACTCTGAGTGCAAAGTTATAAACTCAAAAAATATAATAAAATGTCTCAAAATATGACAACATAATACATTAAAAACAATAAAAAAACTTAACTGAAATCCTCATTGCATGAATGGAAATCTGCCTGGATATTGTTAGATGCAACCCTGTGAAAATTGTAATAATCGCAAATCAAGAAAATTGTGTTCTCTGTAACTATAAAAGCAGTACATGCATATTTCTATTGTCACGAAGACAATGAAATGCTATATTATAAAGTAAAAAACCAGATTAGATGGTAGATAAGCAATTTTGAGAAGTAGTAATTGACTCTAGGTGACAGGAAATGGAGAAAAATGTAAGCATTTTAGGGGAAGGAAAGCAATTTGAACTTGGGAAAAAGGTGACAGCCAATGATTTATGTTTAAAACGATTATACTATCTTTTCAAATCTCTGCTAGTAATCTGTTAAAGCTACTCAAATTTCCTGGGTTTTTTTACTACCACTTTGAGCTGATATTTAATATGATAAAATAGATTGGTTGATACCCTGGTCATTCTACCCTCTGGTGCTTACTGCAGGGGTCTCCAAATTTGTCAACTTTAAGACTTGCGGACTTCAACTCTCAGAATACCTCAGCTCTGTTGGCTGGAGAATCCTGGGAGTTGAAGTCCACAAGTCTTAAAGTTGCCAAGTTTGCTCTAATGCAATAATGCAGTCCCACATCCATGGCTGCCCTGCATAAATAGCCTGCACTCTCTAGGAATTTGAGTGTAGGAGATGACCAAGCTGAACACGAGGGAGGGGCCAAACGCGTTATCAGTCATAAGTCCCTGTGTGCCCCCAGGAGATCTCAGTTCAGCCCACCTTGAATGCCTTCTTAATTCCCACTCTTTTCCCTTGACCACTAGTAGCTCAGATTCTTGTAGACAGCTTAAGCTTGCAATAAATCTTTATACTCATTTGAACTGCCTGGATCTCCTGATTTCCCTGGCCCTTGAAATAGGGAAGATGAAAAGCATGATTTTGCTATCCAACTTCCGCATTGAAATAAATGAAGTGAGTGATGTCTTTCTTTTGTATGCATTACTTTCTCCTACAAGGACATATCCATCAGACGTGATTCTGTCAAAGCTGATAAAACTTTTAGAACTAACTATTTTATTGTGAGAATTCAACACGAGTTTAACTATCTCTCTTGTTTAAAATTGCTTAACTGGAATAATGCTTCCCATTTCCCTGTGTCATCAACTTAGAGTTGTTGTATTCCCACAAGCACTCCAAGTTCAACCCCTTCTGAATTCCATTGACCCTTATCCGGTGCCAATTTAGTGTTAAACTTTAGTTGACCAGATTCTTGTGTATAGGCATAAATAAATCTGTGCTGTAAATTAACCAGTGGTCTTGATTCTTTGTGCCTGACATTCACTTGCTTCCTTCTAGTGAGTATAATTTAGGCTAAGGTTACTTACTTTCCAAATATCATTGAAAGCAAAACAATTTTTCACAGTTCTCTAGTTCTATCTTTTTAAAAAGAAAGTAGATGACGCCAATATCAAAACTTTTTAAAAAAATGATACCCTTCGCAACAGAAAGATCTTTATCCATCAGAATTACTCATTCCTTTCTCCCAGCTGCCTTGTGTGTTAAATAGGTCTGGGAGGCAGGGTTTTTTTCCTATCAGGCTGAAATTTTACATATTTGTTCTCTTTATGGCCCAGATTCAACAGCAGAAATGTAGGAGAATCAAGCATCCTTCTAAAGCACAAAGCTGACAAATGCCTCTGCGTTGCTCTACATTGCTTAGCGTTAATTTCCCCTTTAGCATGAATAATTTAAGCTGCAAGAATGAATGAGAGGCACAACAATCCGGCTCAGAAAATGCCCTTAGAATATCACAACATGTCAATTCACCAACGCCAAGTTAGACAAAGGTCTCTGCTAAAAAGCAAGGTAATGAAAAACATCAACCTGTGTGTCACAACATTGCTATGCAACCCTCCCTGGTCTTTTGTACTTGCGTCCTGATGTCAGACAGGAGTATTTAAATCAAGGGTGTTAGAGGAGGATGTGTCAAAATCAAAATTTGTCATTCCTCAAATTTCCTGTAGATGATTAAGTTGAAACAACAAACCTATATTTATTTAGCTACTTGAATATTGAAGAGGTTTCAAATATATCTGTGTCCTTGCAGTAACATACCAAGTTATCTATTATATGAACTACCCCAATTCTCACATATGAAACTTGTATACTATCAGGTTTCTCTTTTTAAATGCCTCCAAATTAGATGAAATTTCCCAGATAGTGTACATTAAATATTCCATCTCTAATAAAAAAAATCTTTATTATAAACAAAGATGGAAGATGTTTCAAAATGTTGATTGTTCTGGGGCAATATTTTAATGAGTCCTTTCCTACATACCATTTTAAGTTTCCTTGTGATGCCTTTTCCTCTTGGTGCTTTCCTGCACCTAAATGGGAACTATGATTTCCATTTTTCATTCATAGTTCTAGACTGTGATTCAATATTGATTATTTTCAGCATTGCTGCCTCGGGAAACCCTAGATCCCATACCCATTCACCTTCCCATAAAGCTACCACTCTCACAAAGACATACACACAGATAAAATATGCAGATTATGCGCTTCTCATTCTAGAAGTACAGACTCCACCATTACCACCGGAGTCTTTCAGTCTGCCCAAATTAAACTTTATGCTACCAAACATGAGTCAAATGTTTTTCTGCCTCATCCCTTATGAGTAAGATGCAAACCTATTTGCAAGCTGGCAGCTGTGTTTCAATGGTAATTGGTTAAAATGTGAAGAAGACTCTTATACAATGCAAGGAAGAAGATGGTCACTAATGCTGGTGATTTTAATGCTGATGGAAATCCTAAATTATTTTGCCATGGAATTATTGAGAGCTCCTGGTGTGAAATATTTTGAAGGGCTCTAAGAGGATTTCTAACAAGCAAAATGTGATTGAGATATAAGCTATTAGGTGGAACAATCATTTCTTCTGTCACTAAATTGCCACTGTGGACTCCAGTCAATTCCTAACCATATTATGAAGCTTCTGAATTAATGGCACACATAGAAAGTGACAGGGTTCTTTATAGAAAGAACAAGAGTTGATATGCTAATTAATCAATTTTAAAATTGTATATAGTAGAGGTAGTCCTCGCTTAATGATCATTCCTTCAGCAAATGTTCAAAGTTATGGAGCCACTGTAGAATGGTATATAGCAATAGCACTTAGACTTACATACTGCTTTACAGCCCTCTTTAAGAGGTTTTACACCATCAGCATATTGTCCCCAACAATCTAGACCCTCATTTTATTGACCTCAGAAGGATGGAAGACTGAGTCAACCTTGAGCCAGTCAGGAACTCCTAACAGTTTGAGCAGAGTTAACCTGCAATACTGCATTCTAACCACTGCACAACCACATATACCTAGTTCCCAAAGTTATGGCCATTGCAATGCTCCAACAATCAAGTGATCAAAATTTGGGTGCTTGGTAGCCTATGTGTACTTACGACTGCAGTTTCAACTACTCCACCTGCCTATCTTCCTCCATCTCTGCATGGCAGCAGCCCTCAGACTTTGATATATTTAGAAGTAGAGCAGACTTATTGAAAGCTACAAAAGATCAACACTGAATGAAACCTGCAGAGAAGCTGACACCTGGCCAAGAAGAAAACTGGCAAGTTTGGAAATCACTTAATAGACTGTGCACGGGTACAGCGAGATCGAGATATACCTTGAATAAATGGGGATACTTGATGAATGTGGAGATTTGAAGACTACAACACAAATGTACACTTGCCTCCGTGTCCCACCGAATGTACTCTTGAGGACCTTATAACCACACAACAAAATGCAATTGATGTTGCATACATCTGGGCAGGCACCACCTAAATTAAGTTTTTATATATTTTAAATGTTATACCCATACATAAAACTTTAGTAATGATGCCTCTGACATGAATAAATTAAAAAAGTGGTGGTATTGCTGCTGATGGTGCTGGGGCTGTAGAGACCGAGACCTTCAGCAGTTTCAGCTGGCCACTGTCATTAAGAAGTGCAGGTGGAAGTTGGATACTTGGGAAAAAAATTGGGTGACAAATGTGAAATTCACACAAGCATAAAATCTTAGAGAAAATTTTTATAAAATGTTTTATAGATGGCATTTGGATCCAAAAACGTTAGCAAATATGTATCCAAATGTGCAAGCTAAGTGCTGGAGATGTGATTGCGAAGATGCTACTTATTATTATATCTGGTGGACTTGTAAAAAAGCCAAAGCATTCTGGATAAGAATTTGGTGGATTATGCAGAATATATTGCAAAAAAGGATAAAGTTTACTCCACAATTGTTCTTATTGGGTATAACTATAGTTTGTACTGTAGTGGAAAATAAATTGATTTTAAATTTAATAACGGCGGCAAGACTTCTGATTGTGCAGTACTGGAAGAAGGAACAATTACCTACTATTGAAGAATGGACACTAAAAGTAACGAACTTAGCGGAAATGGCCAAAATCTCAGCATATTTGAAAGACTGTTCT
>JANHFO010004360.1:49962-61426 GCA_032468095.1 Pareas carinatus
CTGCCACAGAGAAGGCTCTCCTCCAGGGGTCGCCAGCCGACATTGCCTAGCCGATGACATCCTGAGGAAGCCCTCTCTGTGGGTGTGTACTGGTCAGTGGGAGGTATTCGCCAGTAAAATGCGGTCCTGTAGATACCTAGGTCCTAAGTCCTAATGAGGAATTTGACAAATGATAAATTTTCACAAATTCTATCCACATGTGAAATCTAAAGCCATATGTTCCAGTTGACCAAGGGACCACTGATGTTCATTTGGTAAAACAGCTTTGCATTATTTACACAGGGTAGACCACCCCAACATTATCTCAATATACACATTATGAAAATCATGACTCTCCTCATAAGCTTCAGTATAAATCCATTTTCCCATGTACGGTATTGAATATATGAGAGCTTCCTATATCTTTTAGGTGCCTTGAGAAGGAAAACAGAGTGACATGCAGGGTTTGAGTTCTTTCTTTTTTCATTGAGAAAGGGCTACAGAACAAGAAACCAGAACAGGTTGGTGGAAGCAGCCCCTGAACAGGAAAATCTCACATTGAAATAGTACCCTGGGGTATATTTCTGGTAGTAGAGGAAATGATGGATACCAATTTGTGCACCAGAAATTTCAAAGAAAATGGCAGTGCAGAACTTAAAGCTAGTTTGCCTGAGCACTAGTCAAATGATTCTTACTTGCAGGAGAATTCTCAACAGAAATATCCACTTTAAGAAAATAAGGATGGAAGAGAGGGATAATAATTACAGGCAGGGGTACCTCTCTGCTACTGATTACCATTACTCAAACAATTTCTCCTAGTAGCAACTGCCATCAGGCTACATCCATATCACTTCAGGAGCTCATCAGAGTTGTCAGTTTCAGAGAACATATCCAAGATTGCTGTTAGTATATGGATTTCTCACCACATCAGTCTCAGTTTTACAAGGGCTGGCTCTTACACAGACGGAATGGCACCAGCATGTCTAAAAGAGAATTATGAGTTTACATAGGAACGTTTCAAGGTTTACACAGGCACAGGAAATCTTTGTGAAAGGAAGACTATTTTAAGAGTGAAAAGAGGTCAGGGTAAATTGTTCTGGAGATACTGAAACACAGGTGCCTCCTGGAAAAGGAGCAGAAGGACATCATTCTTCAGGCTCTGCTGCTACTTCAGTGTTCCTGGGCTGCAAGGAAGGTCAGGGCTAAGAGGGCATAAGTGCGCTTTTCTGACAGCTAATATGATATACCACTACTTGTGAGACTTGGTACTGTATATCAGGGATCTTCAAACTTGACAGCTTTAAGACTTGTGGATTTCAACTCCCAGAATTCCTCAGCTAGTCATGCCATCTGAGGAATTCTGGGAGTTAGTCCACAAGTCTTAAAGTTGTCGAGTTAGGAGACCCCTGCTGTATATGATCTATTTGTTTTCAGTCAACAGCTACTATGAGAGTAGATAGGAGGTAAAAAAATTATTTAGGAAGGAACTCCTCTGACTTTCAAAACTAATTGGTGCTAGACAGGTACCCTGTTTCCCCAAAAGTAAGACATCCTCCAAAAATAAGACTTACTTAAAGTTTTGCCTCTCACTGAAATATAAGGCATCCCCCGAAAATAAGACCTCCCCGATAATAAGGCCTCGGACTTCTGGTTCTGGGCGGACTCGGTGGAAAATTAAGGCATCCCCTGAAAATAAGACCTAGCGCATCTTTGGGTGCAAAAATTAATATAAGACAGTGTCTTATTTTCGTAGAAACACGGTAGGAGCAAGAGCAAGGTATCTTTCCATGACTTTCCATATTTAAATTAAAGATCAAGAGAAGAGAAGAGAAGCCAACTGCTCTTCTTTATGTATCAAAAGTGATAGTAGGGTGTATAAAAGAAAATAACAATACTCTTTGCTACCTACAACAAAAAAGTAGCTCAGAAAAGCACCAATAAATATTTGAAAGACATTATCAATCAGGCTTTTTTTTAATGAGGCGCCTGTTGTTGTTTTTCTGAGTACAGACAGGAATAAAACTACTCCTTTGCCTTTTGGCCCCAGATGAGGGGCTTTTGCAGGCCTGTCGCTAGGTGACACACTTTTTTTATAACAGCAATCATTTTGAAAATAACTTTCAATTCTACTTTTGAAAATTATTTAAGAAGATCTGGTCATAGTTTTAATTGATACTGATATCATTTAATTGATATAATCAAACCTGTATTTATAAGTGAGATATGATAGCTAAAAAACAATCTATTAACTGATTAGGAGTGCTAGAACTTTAGAAAATAATATTCTTCAATGCTTCCTCTAGTCTATGACCTTACAACAAGGAACAGCTGTACTCATATCCCGGAACTATTCCATTTCAAGCCCTGACAAAGTAGAAATAAAAATAAAAATGCATGAAATTGGAAAGATCTCCTAAATTCACATAAATTATTATGGCTTATCACACAGTCTGCCAGATGTTCAGACTGGATTTGACATTTTTACCACCTTCTGAGTCCTTCCCAAAGACCTGGGATAGACAGATGTGGATATTTGATGGCTGTACAGATAATGTCACAGGGTGTAATCTGTTCCAACGAAAGCCACCTTTTGCAATTGGCTGGTGGTGAATTTGTCAATATCGATGTGCTCCAGTTGTTCTGGGATTGCACCCAAGATGCTTATTACTAGTGATAGTACCTTTGCTTTCCTTTACCACATTCTATTTCTTTTTGTAGATCTTTGTATTTTGTTATCTTCTCCAGTTCTTTCTCTTCTCTTCTTATTATTTTGAAGAAAAGTTCCAGAAAAACATGATTCTTGTAGCTTAATATGATGGGACAATAGAAAACATCCACATTCCTATACCCAGAGCTTTTTTCCTGTTGCAAACTCAAAAATTAATGCTCCATGAGGAATTAACTCTTTCCTAATTCTAAACAATGTTAGTTGCCATTTGAGTGATACACAAAACACATTAATAGAAACAGAAGTTATAGGAGAAAAACATTGGATCTAATTTACTGTACTTTCACAAGGACATCTACTGTGTGACTTTTAACACCAGAGTGTTACCATCCATAATACACTATCTGAAAACGTTCTCTTCACATTACTAATCTATTAATGATGCAGTAAGCACATGCTGGATTACTGTGAAAAGAAGTAACACAAGTCGATAAGATCAAAAATTCTGAAATTAATGGACAAACAGAGCCTAGTAGCAAGCATAAAACTCAAGCTTAAAGAAAGCAATGGAAGGACAAGAATAGCAAATAATCCCATTGTGTTTATAGCTCCACAACCAAAGTCACATTTCATTTAAAAGTTTCCAGAAGTTTGTAGATTAATTAAAAATGATATTAAAACAGGAAAGAATACTGAAGGCATATTAAGACTGTTAACAATATTCTCAGTTGTAATGATTTATTGTATCTGGGTATTATATTCATAAATATTTACATGTGTGGAAATTGTAATCCCTTTTATATTACAAATTAAATCAATTGGGTATAATAAAGTCACTTTAATTGATTACATTTTAAAGTTGTGCCTGTCTCTTAGCATAGGTTTTTTATTATGGGGAATTATCATAATATGCTTACCCATGAGTGAAAAGAAATGTTTTTACTTAGCTTTTTAAAATTACAATTATTAAATTACAAATGGGAGATAATGTTTTTGAAAAATATAAGTATGCTTGCTTGGAATTATTTTAAATATAATGCTCCATAATGCTTACTATTACACCACTTGACTCATAGCACAATTGGAGAACAGATCATAAAATAAGGGAAGCAATGTTTTAAAAATCTCACACCTACCTCTAACATATAAAAACACCCATGTATCAGCTACAAAGTTAAATTCTTTCAGTTTCTCCTGATTAAACAAATATGCAAAATGCCAATTTTGTAAGCATGTAAAAGTGACATAGGGGTCATTGCTATTTTATTGCTTTGTTTTATGTAAAGAAAGCCATAGACTGGTAACAGGAAACTGTATGTATCAATCTACAGTCTTACAATAGGTTTGAGGGTCGAGGTCTGTTCTTCAAGCTTATGGATTGGTTTCCAACATTTTGTTGCCAGGATAGGTAACATCTTCAGCAGTGTTGATATTCTTCTGCTTATAAGGACTTTTTGTGATCAATAGGTCTTGTGATGAGGAAGTCACATCAGGTGAGGGTCATTGGGAGGTGAAGTGCTGGTTGTAAATTTGATTGAAGATGTTATCTAGCCTGGTCATGAAATGTTTGGAAACCAACCCACAAACTCAGAAAACAAACCTCCAACCTGATCCTACACCTGAGATACAGACATTCACCACAATTACTATAGGATTATTAACATTTGCCCCAAACTGATGAACAAGATTAGGATGTTCGTGCATTCAAGGGGACTCAGTCAGACCACACCCTTGAGAAAAGGGCCATGATAGGGCCTAAAGGAAGCAGTTCTGCAGTTCCGCAAAGTTAGTTCGGAATCTGTCCTGAAACGACTGAATTTCACATATGTAAGATTCAGCTATCAAAAATCCTTCAGGTTAAGTTGACACATTTCTGACTTCAAGTCGAATTTCAGTATAAAATCTTTACGTTATAAAACTGGTCACATAAGAATGAGAGGAAATATTCTTTAGCATGATATAATTAATAAATAACCATTATTAAACTGAATTTATTTTGGAAAATAAGTGGATATAGCAACTTAAGACAAACAGGAAGAAGAAGAGTTCCAAGTTCAAAGTGCAAGGATGATGAAAGAAAATATAAAGAAAAAGGAATATGGTTAAATCTATGTTGGATCCTGTTTAAAGGTCTTTTGGAAACCAAATTGTTGCCCTTGCCCTTCTTGCTTCTTTTATTTTCCTTCATCTTTCTTCCACCCTTTTCTCTTTTTCCTTCAATTTTCCTCTTCAGAAGGACAATCGAAGAGACCCTTCAACAGAGGGGTGGCTGTCATATAGATTTAATACATAAATAAACAAGTTGCCATCTTTCTAAGCCTTTTACATATTTTTCCTGCCTTTCCCTTATTTTTCTTTCATTCTAGCCAAGTTGATCGCTTCAGAGTATCCCAAAATTCCACATAAAAAGATCTGAAGTTTCACTGTTTAAGACTCCAGCTAAGACAAGGTTCCCTAAACTCCGGGCTGGGGCCCAATATTGACCCTTGAGCCATTCAGAACCAGGCTGCGGAAGTGGTGGCCGAGCGTGCGCATTTGTGCATTCTCACTTGCATAAGCGGCAGCCCTGAAGTGTGTGCCTGCCGCTCACGCAAATAGAACTGTCTGCTGCTTGTGGAGAATGCCACCATTTACTCCTTAGGAATGGAACCTTCTCCTTTAATTTATTGCTGTTGGAAGCTTAAGGGGCTTTTCTTAAATTGTTGCTCAAGAAAATGCTCCAGAATTATCTTTACTTTCAAAAGAGGTTTCACTGACTGAAAAACAGAGTTTCTGCAGTCAACAGACAGTATCTGGTCAGCAAAACTGAATCAGAGATTAGGAGGAAGCTAGAAGCTTCTTTTAAAAAAATATGTTACTAATACAAAAACAAATGATTCTCAGTATTTGAAAACCTCTTTTAAATTTTCCCATCTCAGCTAAATCTCAGGCTTTCTACGCCAGAAATCCCTAACATCATCTCTACCAAAGTTCAGAAGTATAAATAAAAAAAGAATTTATTATAGGATAGAATTTATTATATGTATAGAAGTTTCAGAAACTGAAAACAAACAAACAAGAAACACTTCGTTTTTAATATGTAAAAATGTTATTGTGTCTAATGTTTCGCAATGCACAAAAAAATCTAGTACTGCCTTGCCATTTCTCCTACATAATGAAAATGCTCCTAATTTCACACTTTAGATCTGCATGGAAAGCAAATTTACGTCCTTGTTTATGATTCTCCATTTTAAAAAAGACAGTGCTTCATTGTTGTCAGATAGCATTTGCTTCCTATCTTTCTTAATAAGTATTCTGTGAAATTTAACACATAGTTTTTTAGGTCCATTAAACATCATGAATCATCTTCAAAAACAACAAGTGTAATTTTTCCACCATCACAGCTATAAGGGTTAACACGGCATTTCAGTTTTTAAAGGAGTTGTAATTATAAACAACATATAGTAAACGGAGGTATCCTGGGTTCTGGTTTAAAACTAAATTGATTTCTTTTTGTGACGGCTAATCTTCAAAGAATATAAAGCTTCCATCAAGCTCCTTAAGGGGGACATGGGGGCTTTGGGCTCTGATTTTTTCCCCCATTTTGCTATATCACTTTTCTAAATAGTTTCAAGAAAATCAGAATGGTCAAACTTCAATCAGAATTGGAAAAAAAAATAGTTCACCACTTTGTATAGTACTCATAATCACTTCAGTCAACGTTTCTCTTTCTTTACAGATAGTCCTTGACTTGCAAACATTCATTTAGTGACCATTCAAAGTTACAACAGAACTGAAGAAAAATGACTTATGACCATTTTTTTCCACATTTAAAACCGTTGCAGAATCTCCATGGTCACATGATCAAAATTTGGACACTTGGCAACCCGCAGGGCACTTCGGGTTTATGAAAACATTACACTTAATTCAGAGACAATTTTGGTGGCCATCTCTCAAAAATGATATTGAGAGCTATATCTCCAGTTGCTCTACTTGTGCTTCGGCGAAACTTTGGCAGGGAAAACCCATGGAACTCTTACAAAATGTAGCAAACTCTTTGTTGCCTTGGAAGGAAATTGCTATGGACTTTATTGTAGTATTGTCTAAAAGCGCAGGGCAGTAATTTGGGTGGTTACTGACCTATTCTCGAAGCAAGTTCATTTTTGCCATGCTGTAAAATCCCATCGGCCCAAACTCTGGCCAAGCTATTTGTGCTACACATTTATCGCCTCCACGGGGTACCAGATCGTATCTTGTCAGATCATGGGGTTCAGTTCACTTCAAACTTTTGGTGTAAGTTTATGAAACTAATAGGCTACACTCAAACACTAAGCTTCACCTGCCACCCAGCTTGCAATGGACAGACTGAACATGCCAATGGAGTTTTGGAACAGTATTTATGATGTTATATCAATTTCCAACAGGACAACTGGGTTGACTTACTTTCATTTGCTGAAGTTGCATACAATAACTGTGCACTCTAGTACAGGGTTCATCCCTTTTAAAGTCGCATCAGGCATGGACTTCATGACTATCCCTGAATTGCCAAGTCAACTACCTCAAGACCACACTTTAGCTGAATGGATGGACCTACTACAAACTACCTGATCAGTAGCTAGAGAAGCATTGGAGAAAGCTAAGGAGGCTTACAAGAAACAGGTGGATAAACATAGAGGTCAGCAAAAGAACTTTGCTGTGGGTGACATGGTTTACCTATCCACAAAATACATGCAATCCACTCAACCATGCAAGAGGTTGGGTCCCAAATACCAGGGCCCATTCCCTATCATTAAAATAATCAATCCAGTTCCAGTTGAGCTCCAACTTCCCAAGAACCTTAGGAGACTTCACCCTGTATTCCATTTTTGTTCATTTGTGCTGACTGATGCAGTTCAGTGGCTGCTTCTATATTTCCAAGCCACTATCCTCTTGTGTCCCCCTCAAAATAGACATTTTTCTTCTCATTCAGCTACACTGAAAACCATGTTGTAGTTGACAGGCATGCAAGATGTAGCCATGGGACTTTTTATTTCCACTCGTGGCCACTGGTCTCATCTTGTTTCCCTCTGCCTGAACTCAAGTAGATTTCAGAGGCAAAGGTATCCAAGAAGTCTATCTGAATCCTTCTAGCCGCTTTCCAGACTATTTCACAATATTTTTGCGTTTCTTTTTCTTTTTCAAAACACACACAAACACCCACCCACACCCACATGCGCACACAACATTTGACTTCATATTTCCAAAATCTTGCAGCCATAGGGAAAAACAGTGGCATCAAATTCTACGGTTCTGCTGTCATCATTGCTTTCAATGGGGGGGTGGGAATACAGGTCCTCCTCAAATTCAGACCACAATTGAGTTCAACATTTCTGCTGCTAAGTGAGACATTTGTTAAGTGGGTTTTGCCCACATTATGACCTTTCTTGCCATAGTTGTGAAGGGAATCGCTGCATCTGTTAACAGGGCTGTTAAGTGAATCTGGCTTCCCCATTGACTTTGCTTGTCAGGTCACAAAATGGGATCACATGACCTTGGGACACGGCAATCATCATAACTATAAGCCAGTTGCCAAGAATCTGAATTTTGATCACGTGACCACGGGGATGTTGCAACAGTCTTGAGGTGTAAAAGGGTCATAAGTCAATTTTTTCAGTGCCGTTGTAACCTTGAACAATCACTAGATGAAGAGCTATAAGACAGGGGTTATTTGTACTGTATTCTTGTACCAACAACTGACAATTTTTTTCTAGAGAGAATATAACTAAGGCACAATGTACTGAAAGCATGGAAGTAACAAATTATGCATATGTGTGTCTCTTCCCCCCCTCCACTCCCCTATTGCTTGGTTGGAGGGAACACTGACAGGCTCATGCATAAAAGAGATATATGTTTTCCTAAGAGAGAAATGTTATTTTTATTACATTCAAATGAAATTGATAGATTCATAGGATCAAAAGAAATATAGAAAAAGATATTCCCCAAGTGGGAAAAAATGAGGCAACTTTTCACTCAACTCCCTTTTCTTCCTTTTATTTAAACTGAAGATGCATTCCGATGAACTCACCACTTGCTTACACAATCAAACACTATTATTAAATTAAATGAACACATAGACACGTACACCAAAGCAATATAAAGCATCTCTATAAAAAGAAAAAGCTAGAGAACTAAAACAGCACATGAAAAAATTATGGTTTGCTTATCTTTGATGCACACTTGTTCATCTGTAACTTCCTGGAGGTCCCCAATACCGAAAACAGAGACAAATTTCCATTTGTGATCTATACTTCTTTTCATAGCACCTTGTTAAAGTATGTATTATGCTACAATTTTTCACATTCTGCAGGGTTTCGCAATCTTGACAACTTTAAGGCAGGTGGACTTCAAGTCCCAGAATTCCCCAGCCAGCCATGCTGGCTGAGGAATTCTGGGAGTTGAAGTCCATCCGCCTTAAAGTTGTCAAGATTGGGAAACTCTCTAGAGGCCCAGTTAAGGGCTCGTTTACTGACATTTGTCTTACATTCTAGGGCATGGGTCTTCAAACTTGGCAACTTTGAGACTTGTGGACTTCCTCAGAGCTGGCTGGGGAGGTCTGGAAGCTGAAGTTCACAAGTCTTTAAGTCGCCTAGTTTAAAGACCCCTGTTCTAGGGTAGTCAAATAACTTGTTAAAAATCTGATCAACTCTGACTAGTTCGTAGTATTTGAAAATACTTGAAGAATAAATAAAATGCCAGATGGCTGGAAGAGGAAAACGTTTCTATCTGCAAAAAGAGGAAAGGACCCAAGAAATTATAGATCAGTCAATATACTGTTCATAGTTTGAAATATTCTAGAGCAAATCTAGACATATCAGTTCATCTGAATATGTCTTGAAAATAGTACAGTGATCATTTACTATTTATTTGGTAAATTTATGGGCTACCCACTAGGCTGACTGTGATTCACAATGTCAGCTGGATCTGAAAATGATGCTTTTAGAGAGCCAGACTTTGTAACTTAGATCTGTTGTAAGGAATCAGAATGGGAGAGTTTTTGACATTGATTTTTTTATTTTGGGTTGATGGTGGCATTAATAAGTTCTCTACACATTTAAGGCATCCATTTTATCTCTTACAATTCCTCCACCAGTGCCATTTCTGAGGTTTGCCCACTCCATGGGGCAGAAGCAAATCTAGAATGCTGGAAACACTTATAATCCATAGGCTTCAGATTGCCAGCCCTGCTTTAAATATTTAACATTCATTTCTCACTGTAATCTAAAATGGTATTTGTTGCGGATGAGTAAGTTACAGACTTTGCTTTTTTAGACCATATACTGCCTAATGAGGACTAAACTCTGATCTTCTTGATTCCAGAAAGATTGGGCTAGCTAAGACACTGCTCTTGATTTATTCTCACTAAGAATTATCTTTTTTTCTATGAAGAAAATGTTGATACTGTACAGCAATCTGACACAAAACTCAATGTCAACACCAAAAAAGTCAGCTACTTCCCACCCTGGCTCTTCTGGAAACCCCACTATTTTATACAAGTCTAACAATTCCTACATTTGTAGAGTCATAAGTGAGCTTCCCTTAATTTTGCTTATTCTCAGGTATGAGATCCAGAATGGTAGCAGGTACATTATTTTAATCTACATTACTAAAAGCCAAACTTGTTTATTTTAAACAGATCTTGCACCTAAAGTCATTACTCTCAGACATTTTTCTGAATTATGGAACTAATCTGACCTTTTCATGTGTTTGTCAGCCTTTCTAGCTGTGCTGGTGACATTTCTAAGGTTAAATGAATATACTAATGACTGATGCTGCCAATGTAAGAATTAAAAGGACACCATCTGATCACGAACATCTATTAATCATGCTTGCATGCATCTGGGTTGCAAACTCCTACCATTTCTTATCAAATTCTGATTTTCCAAAGCAGAGACAACACTTCTATCCTTGTACAGCACTATCTTACATTTATCCATTATGCTTAATCTTATTACCTAAATAAACATATTTTCTTCTTTCTGACAAAGAGTAGCCTTCAAGACTTTTTTTTCAGGCCACACAATTTCTAAGTAACCGTGAATGTTTTATTGCAGGATAATTGCAAGGGGGTTAGAGATGAATGAACCAACTCTTGAATTCAGGTAGTTCTCGACTTACAACAGTTTGTTTAGTGACTGTTCAAAGGTATAACAGCACCGAAAAAGTGATTTATGACTGTTTTTCATACTTATAGCTGTTGCAGCATCATATGGTCATGTGACCAAGATGCTTAGCAACTGAGTCATACTTATGACTATTGCCAGTGGTCCCGGCGCCATGTGATCCTCTTTTGTGACCTTCTGACAAACAAAATCAATGGGAAAGCCAGATTCACTTAACGACGGTGTTGCTAATTTCACAACTGCAGTTATTCACTTAACAACTGTGGCATGAAAAGTTGCAAAATGGGACAAAACTCACTTAACAAATGTCTCACTTAGCAAGATAAAATTTTGGCTCAATTGAAATTTACAGAATGATCTAAACTTAACAAATAATTACAAAAGTTTATAATTACAACTATAAATGTGGCAATTGATATTTTCAGACAGGTAATCCTCATTTAGCAACTGCCTTGAATAGCAACTGTTTGGAAATATAATGGTAATAGATGGCAATTAAAAAATCATTTTCAGACCCACGCACACATCTATAACATCTTCTGCGTGAAACTGATTAAGATCTAGTCAGTTTCAGGCCGCAGATGACAGCCATTAGAAAGAGTCTAAATAACTAATTCATGCTCACAAAGCACATTTTAGGAACATGCTGTGGTGCAGAAAAAGTAGCTAAGGAAGAGGT
>JANHFO010004360.1:72230-87557 GCA_032468095.1 Pareas carinatus
AGACCATATAGCTTAGGGCATCTGGATGATTTTTCTCTGGGGATGATTCTCTGCTGGATCTCTTCACTGATGGGAGACGCTTTTATTTTGGATAAATTGTTACTTATAAAATCCTTTGTGGCATAGGACCTGATTACTTGAGGGACTACCTGTCTAGTATAGTATCTCCTAAGCCACTTCAGTCTTGCAGGGTCAGCATGCTTTGGGGTTCTTGGATTAAACAATGTTATTTATCAGGATCCTGGAAGCAGACCTTCTTTGTAGAATCAGAACAAAATTCAATATACTGCTCTCTGGAATGAATTCCTGCCCTGAATCTGGATTATCCTTATTCTGTTGTTGTTTAGAACACTAGTTAAGACTTTTGACAACAAAAAGTTGGACCCTTTATTCCATCTGTACTGTTGTACTTACTATTGATGTTATTATAATTTTTTTATTTGATTGTTGTGAGCTGCCCAGAGTTGTTGAGAGCAGGATAGCATACAAGCTTAATATGTATGTATGTATGTATGTGTGTGTGTGTGTTTGTTTGTGTGTATTTATTTATGTATTTACTTATTAAGACTTATATACCGCTTAATAGTGCTTTACAGCACTAAGTGGTTTACACAGTCAGCATATTGCTCCCAACAATCTGGGTCCTCATTTTACCGACCTCGGTAGGATGAAAGGCTGAGTCAACCTTAAGCCAGTGAGAATCAAACTGCTGAACTGCTGGCTAATGGCAGATGGCAGTCAGCAGAAATAGCCTGCAGTGCTGCTTTTAACCCCTGCACCATCCTGGCTTGGCTTGATGGTTGGTTGGATAGTCAACATGTTTAGACCAGATCTGGTATTTTTCTATAAAGTGGAGAAAGAGCAAATTTAATATGCTGAACAGAAGCAAAGGAACAGAGGAATATGCTCACAGAGATTTATGTGCATTTATCAAGGCAGCAACAATTGTACCATTTGCTATTCATATTGCCTAAAATAATTATGATCAATTATTTCTACTGTAATTACCATTCAGAGTACCATAGATAGGCATCCTTCTCATAATGTTCTCATCAATGATAATTTAATCCCTCTTTATTATGTTATCTTTTTTGTTCTCACAGCCAACCCCAGAAGAGATTCATTACTTGGTAGTCCAGATATTACTGATATAGTTCCAAGTAGAAAAAGAAGACAACGGACTTCAAAAATTGGAAATACTAAACCAAAGGTGGCATTGCAAGAAGCCCAAACTACTTCAAAAGAAAAGTAAGCTTTTAAAAACATATATCAGTGAAAAATTTATAGTGCAAAGATCTCTAAATGTGCATAAATACTTCATTTTTTACAGTTACAAATGAGATATAAAACTATGTAAGCTTATTTATTTTCTTTTTAATTTTTATTTACCAAAACCACATTATAAAAATAATACATATATATACTTTTCCAGATTAAAAATTAAATCCTAATAATCTACCTAAACTCAGTTATCTTATGTCTTTTGGTTATAGAAAAAAATAAATCTTTGTGAATTTTGTAAATCCTTCAACTAGAAAGAAAAATTAATTTTTAAAGTGACATTTACTCTTACAGAGATTCGATCAAATTTTGCATCTGCCAAAGCTTACCGAAGTGTGTTCCTTTGAAAAGATTTTGTCAGTCTTCTGATCTCAAATGTTTGGACACATAAATTAATCTAAATTATTTTTTATTATTATTTTCCTGCTGATTTTTTCGGTAAGAATTCCACATGAGCCATCACAATGGTATATATGGGCCATCATCACATAAACATTCCAAGGAGAGAAATATAGAAGTCTCCCATCCTGTTCATGTTTGAGGCCCCGTTTAAGGCTCTTTGGGGTTGAAAAGATTAGTCAATGACATCACCATTGCCTGGGAATACCCATGGAAGCTACTTTTACATCCCTGTCAAGGATCTGGACCAACTGATGAAAGCTCATCCTGCCATGCAGCAGGACTCTGGTTTCGAACATGGGCTTCCAAACCTCTGACTCAGTGTCCTAATCACATGTTAGGATGGTGCAGTGGTTAAAAGCAGCACTGCAGGCTATTTCTGCTGACTACCATCTGCCATTAGCCATCAAAAGTTCAGCAGTTCGAATCTCACTGGCTCAAGGTTGACTCAGTCTTCCATCCTTCCAAGGTCAGTAAAATGAATTAGTTCAGGGTTTCTCAACCTTAGACAGCTTTAAGATAGGGGACTTCAGCTCCTAGAACTCCCCAGCCAGCCATGTAGGCTGGGGAATTCTGGGAGATGAAGTCCCCTCATTTTAAAGTTGCCAGGTTTGAGAAACACTGACCTAGTTCATCAGTTGCTTCTATCTTTTTGGGACATAGTGAACAACAATGTAGGAATTGCTCCTTTGATTTACTGTACATTCTTCAGGGATGTTTCTGAAGTTTCTTGATTATGTAATATGTGCCCAAATTATTTAAACCTTAATTTAATTATTACTGTTTCCATTGAACGTTTGTAGTGTTATTTTATCTGGTACTAAATAATTTGTTCCTTCCTACCTATCCAAAGTACTTGTATCTCTTTCCTCCAGCACCAGAGTTGAATAATATTGTTTTTTTATCCTTGTCCAATGTTTCTGATGGTCAACTTTATAGACACTAGCTCAATAATTACACCTTTCATAGCCGAATATTATGGTTCTGGCCTTGAAAATAGGAACCAGTCTAGGAACATGATGTCTCTTCACTTCAATATTTTGTCTAGAGTAGACATAGTTTTTCTCCAAAAAAGCAAATATTTCTTTGTAGTCATGAAATAAAAATGAAAAACCCACTGGTGGATTTTTGAGAAGATAAAAATATAGCCTGTTATTACATGCACTATTTCTTTCTCTAAAACATTGGATTGGCACTAGCAGTGGACAATTTTCTTTCAATATTAAGTATCATACTGACTTTTGCTCTCATCTTTTATTTTTCATCTTTAACAGATGACTCCTTCAGTGTTCTCACTTTCAGTCAACAAAGTGATATCTTCAGCATATTTGAAGTTGTTAATATAGTTTTTTTTACAGGAATATCAATACTATCCTCTTTTCTCTAATACAGTATTTTTTCTGATATGGTCCACATATAAGTAAAATAAATGAGATGATAGCGTACAACCTTCTGAACTCTCTTCCCACAAGTGAACCGATTATTTGCATCATGTTCTAGTCAAACTCTTGCTTTCGGGTCAACACATAGTTCTTTATAGGTGATATATTCCAGTACCTTTATATTTTTAAGAATTGGCCATAATTGTGGTCTGCACAGTTTAAAATTATTATAACTAACAAAGCAAAGCTAAATGTCCTTTTGGAACTCTTCTGCCATTCTCATTAACTACTGGATTCTTGCAATGTCATCTCAGGGACTTCAATGTCTTCAGAAACCAGGTTGTACCCCTGGAAGGTCTCATTCCACTGTAGAAACCTGGTAGTAGAAGACATTTCAGATACTGACACTGACATTGTGGAGGACGTTTATGTTAAAGTCTACTTGTAAAAGACATTGTAGACATTGTTAAAGTTTAGTTGTGAAATCTTAAATATTTTACTAGTGTGATATGGAATAGCAATTGTTCAATAGTTGGAGGTTCTTATAGCACTTTTTTTCATATTGGATTATAGTTGAATGTTTTCCAATCCTTAGGCCACTATTTTCCCAACATCTGCTTCTAAACATTAAGCAGCATTTAAATAGCAATATTTTGCAAGATTGTAAAGAATTCATCTGCTATTTCATCAATTCCTGTAACTGTTCTGTTAGCAATTTTTTTAGCAGCCATTAAATGTCACTTTCTAAAACATCTGATGTTTTAGTAGCTCAGTAATCATACCTTTGTAAGTAATGGTAAGTTAGAGGTCTTCTTTTTAATTTTAGCTCTTCCATGCACTGTACTTCTGCCAATTTTTTTCTTTTATGTTTCTTTCTGGGATATTTTTGTCTTTTAGCATTCCTATCTATGCATATAGTTTTCTTTGATCTCTCTAATTTTCTGAAATAGAAATATTGTCCTCCATTTCTCTGCAAATCAAACATCAATAGTCACACAGAGATAAACAATATCTACGTACCATCAAAAGAGATAATCAAAAAGCCAAAGAAGACATAGAAAGACCAAAACGTCTCCTCACCAGAAATCAGCACCCAGATGAGTAGAGATCAAAATGAGTAAACACCAAAATTAATACTAGACCAGCAGAACAAACAGCCTAATCAAGGAACCACCAAGGTTATTCCCATCAACACCAATCCATTAGCATATAAAGAAGAGCAAATCTCACTCCCTACTAGCACTGATGATGATACCTAATTTGGTAATGAAACATTTGCAAGAAAACCACCAAGCCCCAAGGACCCCATGGTAGCTACTTTGTTTACTTTAACATTTCTTTTCTTGCAATAGAAGATCTGATGCTTCTTTGATTTGAAATAATCCATTCCATTCCATTTTATTTTCATGAAGACTGCCCATCTTCAAATTTGACATTTGAGTCTAACATCAAGGCTCTCTTATTTCTTGGTTCTGACATTCCACACACTAATGGCTTCTAGCTTCAAACTTTCCTTTTGCCTCTGGGCATACCAGCAACTAGATATCCATTCAGCTTTAATTCAGCACATGGTTACTTATATTTGCCCCTGGACATTTGTGAATAACAGACACCATCTCCTTCTCTACTTAGTCAGCTAAAACAAGTTTTCACTCATTTTTCAACCTATAAGAAATTCCAGAGAGCAAAAAGCAGCATTTTGTTGATTCAGTTAGCTGTGTTACATGCAAAACCACTGCAGTTAGTGTGCTGAATTTGGTGAAAAGATATCTGGTGAGAGGATTATCAAGGAAAAAAATATTTAATAATTTCGAAATGTTAACTACCTCTACCTTTCTGAACATTTTCCCTCTCCACCAGAAATGCTCTTTTGTCCTAATTTCGACATTTATGTAGCAGAGTTTTAATCATCTAATTAAGAGAGATCCAGAGTGCTTCTCCTAACATTAAAAAGTGACATTTAGCTTAAAATTCTGCTCTTAAATTTTAATACTCTTCCTGGTGCTCCTTTGAAATACTTCCTGTGGTTATCTTTCAGTTATGATATTTAGGCTTACATTTTTAAAAAGCTTATATTTCACAATCATCACAAAAATTGTAAAAAATGATATTATTGGCAGTTCCCCGTTCCCTGTATTTCAAAAAACAATTATCCAAAAAGTCCCATATCCAGAAGTTATGTGAATATTTGTAAGCCAACTTCTTCACTTAGAATTGTTACTGCAGTTTTCAATTCAGTTGTGACCTCTGACCACAACTGAGTCCAAAATCTCTCTTGTTAGGTGAGACATTTGTTAAGTGAGTTTTGCCTCATTTTACGACATTTCTTCCCACAGATGTTAAGTGAATTGCTGTAGATGATAAGTTAGTAACCTGGTTGTTAAGTGAATCTGACTTCCCCATTGTCATAAGGTTGCAAAACATGATCACATGACCCTGGGACACTGCTACCATCATAAATATGAACCAGTTACCAAACATCTAAATTTTGAACATGTGATCATGGTCATGCTACAAAAGACTGTGAAAAATGGTAATTAGTCACTTTCTTCAGTGTCACTGTAACTTGGAACAGTCATTCAATAAACTGTTGTAAGTCAAGGACTTACTGCAATGTATTTACAATTTTTTTCCAATAAAGTAAACATTGTCCCCTCTCCAAGTAAACTTCATAAAACTTTGTGTAATGAAGTATTCCAGTTGAAGATACTCATTACTGGAAATAGAAGTTCTTCCTTATTATCATTCATGAAGGGAAGAGTAAGAGGTAAAAATGACAAAATATGCATTGAGACATTGTGATGCGAACTCTATCCCTTTGGGCTTCCATAGTGACATCACAACAAGTACATAAGAGGTGGAATTTGCATCACAACAGAAACAGCAAATATTCTGTCATTGGATGTAACCTCTGGCAGATAGACTTGAATGTAGAGCACAACACTTTCCAATAGACCAGGCTTTGAGAAAACATGCCTAAAACCTGGGTTGAGTTAGGAAACAAATATAAGCCCTCCTTGTGGCATCTTTAATCCATTCAATTTGCAGATTTATTTCCAGTCTTAGATTAAGGCTAATAATTTATACCTCAAAGTACAATTCTATATAAAATTCAAGTAAGTTGCATGCTGGAATGCAGTTGCAATGACGTTTGATCCCCAAAGAAGGAGGGGTTGGTCCTCAACATCTAGCAATAAATGTGCTAGAATAGAGTAAGAGAAATTAAAATTATGAATGCAAGTGGCTAAAATGAGTCAGGAATGAAGGAGAAGTCACAGCTAGGGCTGCAGGGGAGTAAGGGAGAATATTCGTTCCTTTCCTCTTTTTTATGATATGCCATGTGTACAGGATGAGCCTCTGCTGTGAAAACCTCCTGAATCTAGAGGTTCTCCACTCACATAAAGGCACTGGAAATTCAGTACTGAAGACAACTAGAAGTCCCAAATGTAGATTTCTAGAGTAAAAGTCTCTTCGTTCAATGGAACTTAATCAGTTGTAAGTTAGTACAGTAAAGACTTGGATTGTGAGTGTTTTGCAAGATGAGCAAGCATGTTTAATAAATTTTAACTTGATAAACGGGCGATGTCTTGCATTACAAGTGTAGCAGAGCCCAGCTGAGGGTGCCCAAGAGTCAATCAGCAGTTTGCAAAGGTAGGCCTAGGAGCCAAGCAGAGCACCAACAGCCAAATCAGGTTGCTTTAAGTGTTTTCAGCATTTTCTTCTCAAGCCAGGAGAATACAGGAGATCTTTAGTGATAGAATTGAAAAGATCTGAGCCAGCTACTGGAAGGAATAGGGTGGGGGGGAATGCAAATTTTAATTATTTTTAGTTTTTTGTTTCCCTTCCTGCCTCAATCTGTTCAATTTTGGATTATTGGTAACATTTGCGTCAAAATGAATCGGCTGGCTGCTCCTTTATCTAGGTTAATGAACCCTTTGCAACATTGTAGCTTTGGAGGCATTAACTTTCTTTGCCAACTTAGAGTGAAGAAAAAAAATGTGTTTCTTTATTCTCAGCGTCTTGTATGCAGTTCACTTGCTCTCTATTGCGGTTGAGGTTTTCTTGTTTTAGGGGTCATGTTATTTTGTTTCTAAAGTTTGAGATCAGCTATTGGAAACAGGGGAAAGCCCCCAGAGACCCAGCTGACTGACTTGAATCGTGGGATGGAGAGGAAGGAAAGGGAAGGAGAGGGGAGAGTGGCAGGGAGAGTGAGAAGGGTTGTGGAGCAAATCAGCTGAGTTTCCATTATTTCTTACAGGGAAATTCACTTTGATATATGAGTGCTTTGGATTACAAGCATGGTTCTGGAACCAATTACACTTGCAATCCAAGGTTTTACTGGAAGTACAAAAGTACACATATGTTGCTTTGTTATTGCAACCCAGTACCAAGACCCCAATGAAGACATTGACTTTTTTCAGAGAAAAAAATCCTGCAGAAAAGATGTGAGCAAAATATCAATCCAAAAGAATGAAACATCACCTATTCTCAAGAAACCTTTCCCCAAAATTCCCACGGAATATTTCTCCATTTTCTTCTCCAGCCTGCATAGTGTAAGCTGGGCTAAACAGATCTATTTCCAACATAGTAAGAAGATATTTTTTAATTTGTTTATTTTGAAAGGCTTATATAGCCATCCATATTATAAAACAACTCTAGGTGGTGCACAAAACACCAAATGAACTCTCTCCAAAATAATCAGAATAAAAAGTCAATAAAAATGAAGGTCAATGGGAGCTCACAGGGGGCCCAAGGAATACTCTTCTATATCCATATACCCTCTAAAGTGTGTTTCTAATTTTTTTTTCTTTTTGAAATGTTTGTCTTCAAAATCACTTTCTGGGTAGATAAATGATTTCTGAGAAGTCAAAATACCAAGCTGCATTCTATCATCACCAAATTAATCTAGTTCATCCTAACACCATTGAATTAGTATGTATTATATTGGGGGGAAATCAATAATATTCATCTTTCCCCTCCATAATTGTCACCAGCTCCAACTTCTAAGTGCTACTCATATTATAACACAACCCACCTTCAAAAAGAGGCTTCACCAGTACAGAATGAACCTCATCCTGCTCTAAAAAGATAGGCTGGTCCCTTTGTGTTCACCACTCTGTTTGCTGGGAAGAGGAGAACACACTGTAGCTAGCTAAGATACACCAATATGTTTCCTTCTTCTCCTGATTCATGGCAAAACTGAATTCACATTTTTGGTGCCAAGGAATGTTCTTCAGTCATGGTTCGCAACAGGCATCATGTTGGGGCTGTGTCCTTCCTGATGCATAGTGTTTCCCCAATAGGTTAAGGTACCTTTCCTTTCAAGCATCTGGCCATATTAAGGTAGAAACACCACAGTACAAATTTGAAAACAGGCAAATTAAACTGACTTTGAAAAGGTAAATTAAATAAAGACTCCCTTGACAAAGCGTGACCGCATATTTCTTGACAGCAGTACGGAAGAAGCAACAATCCCACTCTTTTGTCATGAGAATTGAATATTTATAGAAGTAGGAATAAACACTATTATTTCTGTATTTTTTTAAAAAAATTGTAACATATGAGAAAGATGTTGACATGGTGATGGTATTTATTTGCCATTGCCAATCTTAAGCCTGACAATAAGACTCTGATACTTACGAACTTAATGCTAAGTATATTGGGAAGTGACAGATGTTAACCTTATTAAAATCAGTCCATTCATAACAGTTAAAGTACTGCTGATTGCAGGGTGATTAGCACTGAGCATAACTTCTCATGTCTGCACATGTTGTCATTCTTTTCAGTGAAATGACATTTGGAGCAGGTTGCTCCAAAACCAGAAATAGTCTACACAATGGTGTTAGTGAGCTCACTGTTTTCATGGATAACGAGATGTTACACACAAGTGTTCACAAACACCATTTTTCCTGTCCAACTGCTTTTCATGGTCCCTAACTTCAAGGAGGTATTGGAGGACCAAGTGAAATGGAGGCCATATCAGACTAGTGGATCCAGTCTGCTTGAGCCAGGAAGGAGAAATTGGTAATTTCTAAGAAAAAACAGACATGCATAGTTTATATTTCTTTCGCAGAGGGCTTTTTGGAGGGGAGAAAACAGTCATTTTTCATGCATGTATTACATATATTAGATTGAAGGATCTTTCATGTTCTCTGAGCTTGATTGTGTTCTTGCGGACATTCATTAACTAGCTTGAATTGATCCTAACTTACCAGCATTTTCTGAATATTTTCGAGGGGAGAACAATGCTTATAGAACAATAACAACAACAACAATAACAACAAAATTTTAGCCTGCTCTTCTTATGAGCCACGACGGCACAGTGGTTAAAATGCAGAATCACAGTCTAACTCACTGCCCACTATTAGGAGTTTGATCCTGATTAAGGTGGACTCAGTCTTCTATTCTTCTGAGGTCTGTAAAATGAGGACCCAGGATGTTGGGGGCAATAGGCTGGCTCTGCAAACCACTTAGAGAAGGCTGTAAAGAACTATGAGGCGGTATGTGAGACTAAGTGCTATTGCTATTATTTTGAAATTTTAAAGAATGTAGGAGACCTACACATTGAGAGTCATTAATCTGACTTCAGTTACTAGCATCAGCATATGATCCTCCCGTGCCATTAGCATATCGGGCAGCAAGAGATCTCCAGCATTTTCAGTCTTGAGCAAGCACTTCAAAAATCTCCCCATGTGATGTTTAGAATTTTTAAGTCTTCTTTGAATGCTCTTTGACATGTATTTTGAGGCATCCTCTTGGTCATTGGCACTGGAGGGGGAATCCATCTTATTGCCTTCTTAGTGATTCAATTATTCTCCATGTGGAGATTATGACCTGCAAGTTGGAGTCTTCTGTGGGCAAAAATGTTATGTGTAGTTTGCAGGAAAAATTCTTTTGGAGCACTTCATTAAAATTATGGTCAAAATAATGAATCTTTTGGATCTTTGTTGGAAGATATCAAGTCTGTTAATACTTGCTGATGCCTTCTAGGTCTCAGTGGCATAAACAAGGGTCAGGATCACTATAGAGGTGAGCAAATGGAGTTTAAGTTTCAGTGATATAGATGATAAGGACCAGCTTTTATTCCTCTGGAAAACAACTGTTGCTTTTCCAATATGTCGCTTAAAACATCTGTCTCTGCATCTCCAATAAACTACCCAAATAAGTAAACCTTTCTACTTCTTCAAGTTGCTGTGATCCGAGGGTGGTTTTCCATAGTTGTGTGGTGGAGCTCACATACATGATCTTTGATTTCTCAGCACTTATCCTGAAGCCAATATTGGTTGCTTCTTCATCTACAAAATTAGTCTCAGAAGAAGTGTTGAGAAATCAAAGATCATGTATGAGCTTGAGTGCTTAGCTGGTAAAAAAAACTGGTTTGAATCTCAATGTACTTCACCTTGCCTTTTCCCATGGCAGGCGTGTGATGTAATCTTATGATATTCTCATGCAGTAAAGCTAAGTGAAGACGTTTCCAAAGTTTTCACTTATCCTTAGATGCATTAGTTCCTTGGTGGCTATATATATTATTCTCCTGGATCACAGATCTACAATCCCTTCAATATCAACTGCTAAGGGGCGTGCAATATGGAATTCTGTGTTACATCAACCATTGACCTAATCTAGCAAGGCCAACTCTATAGTTGACCTAATCTAGCAAGACAAATCATGCATAGCAAAACATGTTTGCATCTATGTATATTTTCAAAAATGGTCCTTAAATAAAATAGCAACGGAACAGTACAGTTGGTCCAAGAAATATATAGTTTTTCAAAGCTCCAGTGTGTAAATAAATAAAAACCCACTTTGTCTATGCTGAAATAGACAATTTGTGTTACTCCCTCTTGCCCCAACACCAAGTGCATTTATATAACGTATATAATAGAAGTGAGGGATGTCTATAAAGCAGTCCCATCTATGTTTCCAACTGTCAAATAGGAGCCAAAAGACAGATAGAGGACAAAGAAAAGATAACTCTTTGCTAAGCATGCAGACCAAAGTCAAAAGGCTAAAGAACAACACCTTTTGAAATGCTGCAAAAATATATATAGGAGGAATGAACATCTAACTAATAAGTAAAGTGAGAAAAGGCTGAGAAGGAAAGCTTGTGGAAGGGAAAAATAACTTTTTGTGTGTATATAATAAGAATCTTGAGAAAAGACATTCAGCAGTTTGCAGCCAATGACAGATTAATTGCCCTCCATCTTTGTTTCTGGAAACAAGATATGCAGAAGATATTCTGCATCAAATGTCTATGGAGATTCTCAGTCATTCAGGTCATGGTTGTTCCAAAGGTTCTTTTTCAAAAGGCAACTGGACTTTGTTTTTCTTTTAGGAAAAACAAAGCCCAGTTGCCTTTTGAAAAAGCACCTTTGGGACATTCTGTATTAAATAGTGAAATTCTAAAAAAAAACACCACTTCAAGATTGGATGAATAAAATCCTACTCTAGTTTAGTTATGCCTCTCAAGCAATGTATTAAATATGAACATGCTGATTTTGGACTCATCCGAGTAATGAATCCTAACTCTCTAAACAAATCTGCAGCAATTCTTCTACCTAGTTTTTTTTCTCACTTTAGAATGTTGTAGTCAAGTTCAATGCAGTTATATTGTTTTCCTTTAACACCGATTTGTTGCAAAGTACCAGATAGCTAAAACTATTGGAAGTTATTACTTTCTTCATAGGTTACCAAAACACGCCATGTTCCAGTACCCAAAAATAGTGTTCAGGAAGAAGATGAGAAAGAGGGAGATCACACCTAAATGTTTCTTTTCAAGTTTATCTTCTTTTTCATATGGAAAAAGAAGGGTTGGGAGATAGAGAGAAACCAGAAAAGAATGAAAGAATTACTTTCTTAATCAAAACATTGCTATGAATAGATTGCAACAGTTGTAAAACTGGGCAGAGACCCAATGAGGTGAGAATGCAGCAAATGTCTCTTTAAAAAAATGTCTTTGTTCATAGGTTGAACTCTGATTTCCTTTCCCTTAAAGAAGTTAGGAGCCAGACAATCTATCAATTAGTTAATCAATCAGTAAATCAATCCATAAATCAATAAATCTATGTAGGATTTAGTCATAGGAAACTAAATTAGATATATAATCTTCCCCAAAGTGGTATCCTTCAATTCAGTTTTTTCCCCCCACAGTAGGAAAAAGTTCTAAATGGGTGACTATCATATTTACTGTGCTTTCTACAAATCCATCTCAGGAGAATAACAATGGCACATATACACACTGAGAGAGTGCCTACATAGGAAAGCTGGTCACTGCACCAAAACAAGTGAAGGATGAAAGCTCTACTGTAATTAATCTGAATTCCAGCTGCAGTACACTGCAGGTTTAGCATAACTGGAACTTCATTTGTTTTCCTGTTTGGCCTATTACTCTTCTAAATAAATAGATATTGCTTTAATCAAGTAATTAATTTCACAAGTCGAGAGAAAGGACTCTGCTTCATGAAATAAAGAAAGACTAGCCTGTTCATTCATCTGTACGCTGTACAACAGATGTGCAAACAAAGCAGCTAAGTGGAAGTCAGACAGTTCTTTCTGAAATGGGAAGGCTGAAAAGCCAAATGCTTACTTTAATGAAATTAGTTCAGCTCATTGATACAACAGATTAGAGAGGCAGTTTTAGACAGCACACTACACAGAAAGGTTTCTTCATCTTAATAGGCATGTAAAGTAATTGCTCATTTTAATAAATATTATATTGTAATGTCTGCAATAATTAGCATGTGGATTGCCAAAGAAGTGTTAAAACCAGCTAATAAAAGGCGCATACTTTTTATGTTTGTTTGAAATAATAAGTATTAAGAGGGCAATTCTTTTCTCAGATCCCAAATAGGGACCCCAAATCTCTTGCATTATTATTGCCACCCTTGTATTATTCTCATTCTTCAATTACCCTGTAACCTGAGAGTAATATTTAATACTTTTAGGGTAACATAAAGGAGTTCTTTTAATAGCTATGCAGAGAATTTGAGATCTGTGAAAACTATTGAAAGATACAAACATTCTCCTTTGCCCCATATCTAAATAATATAAGTAGCTATTATACAAATGGTTCTTTTCCCCCAGAGGCTTCCTTTTCCCCCTCATCTTTTTCAGCATTTATATGACAGTAGTTTCTAACTAAATTAGGCTACACTGATAGTCATCTTATGAACAAATATTCCATAACATTTTTCAGCTTTATAAGTTAGGTTTGAATCCTTTGGGTTAAAGGATGTTCTGAACAATGTGAATAAGAGAACCATCTATAAGCTATAATATTTATCAGTAAAACTGAATGCATTTGGGAAGAAATTGCTTTGAGGATCACATGTATTTTGGACTGGCTTCCCTGTGCTGGCATCTTCTGGATATTTTGACTACAACTTTCAGAAATCCTCATCAGCAGAACTAATGGCCTTGCTAGCTGAACAATACTGAGAGTTGTAAGACAACATATTAAGAGAACATCAAACTGGAGAAAACTACCTATGGATGCAATAAAGAAATAGGAATAGAAATATTCTTTATTGACTAAGTGTGATTGAACACACAAGAAATTTGTCTCCGGTGCATAAGCTCTCAGTGTGCATACAAACAATAAAATGATAAGTCAAAGATCATAAATCATAACATACAATAATAAATAATAAGATACAAATGACAAGTGATAAATCATAAGATACCAATAGAAGAAGGTGCTAGGAAAGTTGAGAAAGATGAGAAAGAAATGTGCCATGGAGCAAAATCATTTAATATAACTGGTTGGGGGAAATGTATTAAATAAAAGAGCAATATCATCCTGAGTTAAACAACATGGCCCATATATAGAATGCAGCTGTTCTATAAAACACAGGTTTTCAAACTTTTTCAAGCCGAGGATCCCAAAACATGTTGCTGCTATATGGCAGATCCCATTCCCACAAATTCAACTAATTACTAATCGACAATTCATGTATATTACTTTTTCAAAAATTTTCTTGACCTGTCTGCGGATCCCCTGGCAGCTTGCCATTGACCCCAAGGGGTCCCCAGACCTCAGTTTGAAAACCTCTGCTATAAAACAAGGTGGGCAGGAATGGAAATAATTCCATAAATCAGTTTGGTATGGAGAGAAGATTAAAGTCCCCTTGATTCCAGTATGGAAATCTAAATCAGAACCACCTCTGCCTAATTTAAAAAATGAGAATAGCCACAACATGACATTTTGGATGTATATTGTAATTTTGCCACACATTCTGATAGACAACACAATGTATTTTTACGCTGGTTGAAATTCAGAGTTGCGAAAAATCTGAAGGGTAGTGGAATTACCCGCTATAATGATTAAGAGCAGAACTAATATGTTTGTGCCTGTCAGAAGCATCTGATGGAACCTTCATCAAAGTTCACTAATGTAGAGTTTCAAAGATAAATATTAACCTTCTGCCTAAACCGAAGAGAATCTGCTCTGGATGAGATCCTCTGAACACAAAAGAGTACTTTACATACTTTACATTTTCATTGTGGAATCTCTGGATTAAATGTTCTGACCTCAACACTTTAAGCACTATAGTTCTACCCAGACAACCAAACATAGATCTAAACCATGCTTTAAAAGAAAGAAAGCAATCAAACTCATCTTAATTGCTCACAAAACTTGAGCAGCAAATGCTGAAACAAACAAATCTTTAGTTATTGAAAATAGATAAAAAGCTGATGCAAATTGAAATGATACATGAAAAGACAATGCAAAGCCCAGCTCTAGAAATGTAGCTAAAACATGTAATATTTCTGAGGATTGGGTGGTGATGACTAAATTAGATGACCTTCTGATTTAATAGCTCTGAAATGAGGAAATAAGAATCGTGGAGATAGGAGACTTCTGGTGGCACAGTGGGCTTCAAAAGACGGACTTTTACAGTCCGCCAGCCTCAGGTTTGCGCAAAGCCGTCCTGACAGCTAAAATCAGCTGTTAGGCAGCTGGAAGCCCTTTCCCTCGGGCGAATAGGAACGGGTGAGCTTCAGATCAAGGGCAGGGCTCCTCTAAGTCCCTGAATTTTACACAGGGACTGAAAGGGTGAGAGCCCCCCAGTGAGATCCGGAAAAGATCCACACCTGAGTCGCCTCTGCCAAGGCAGAGCAAGAAGCTGCGACTACCTCCGTTCAAGGAATTTTCAGCTATTATTTTCTGTAAACGGACAGAGCAATTTCAGAACTTTAAGCAAGTATTTTTTTTTCTGAACGTTAACTCTGTTACTATAAAGTTTTCCCTCAAAGTCTTTGAAAG
>JANHFO010004362.1:0-11368 GCA_032468095.1 Pareas carinatus
TCATATATTAGTTTCACCTTTTAAGTTGCATTACTGAAATAAATGAACTTTTGCACGATATTCTAATTTTTCAAGTTTCACCTGTATGTAAGAAGTCTTCCTGACAGCAAGTATGCTGGCGACATACAACTATAGTCAAATATCCAATCACCTCTTGAAAACAGATACACAGGCATAAAGTTCTTTATACTTTATTTATTCATCAGATTTATTTGCCACACATCTCACAGTTCAGGTGACTCTGAGTGGCTTACATCAAGATAAAATAAACATCCAATTATTATAAAAACAGATTGAAAAATTACAAAAATTAAACTAAAAAATAGGGCTTTGGAGGGAAGGGGAGGGGATGCGTTCTTGGTTAGTGTGCCAATCATCTTCAGTTAGCAGCTTCTCCTCCAGGACCCCATGCCAGGCAGCATAGCCAGGTTTTAAGGCCTTTCCTGAAGGCTAAAAGAGAAGAGGCAGATCTTATCTCCTATGGCAAGATCTAAGGGCAGGAGCTGTGGCAAAAAAGCTCTTATCCTGGATCCCATCAGCTGAAATTCTTTGGCTGATGGGATCCATAGTAGATCCCTTCTGTCAGTATGAGTGAAGTGGGTCAAACTCATTGGGTAAAGAGGGTTCTGTAGATATCCTGGACCCATACAATAAAGACCTTTAAAGTGAATAGCCAACATCTTGAACTAGACCTAGACACAGATCAACAGCTTGTGCACAGCTCACATAACAATAGTGTTACATGTGCCATCCTAGGAGTCTCCAAAACTGTTCATGTTGCTGCATTCTGAACCAATTGTAGCTTTCAAATACTCGGAATACAAGGGTAGCCCCGAGGAGAGCTTGTGGAAGTCCTGAGTGGCTCACAGATTTCTGAATGAGAAGGAAAGGCAGAGATATGTAGGCAAGGGTTACGTGGACTGGAGGCACAGTTAGGCCATGGAAGTCAGCAGGACCATCTGTCAGGTATCACTTGGACTTCAAAAGTTGAGCTGTCTGCTCTCCTACCCCATTCTTGATTTAGGTCTTTCCCTGCTATGTATTGCAGTAGACTATATGAATAAAGTGGTGGCTTTGTTAAGTAAAGCAATATGTAGAAAGATCTATACCCTTGACTAAAGGAAACTGATATTTTTGTGACCAGTCCTGAAGTTCAAACGTCACTATTTGTGCTTTCCAGGAGATCAAAGATCTGTATGCAAATGAAGGTGGTAAATAGCCATGTCATTGCTCCATAAGCGGTATCTGATTTCTGTAAATAAAAAGCATAACCCTAGAAGAGAAGGAAGAATCTCAAACTGCATAGTAAATTGCTCTGCTGTGTTTTTCATTTCAATAAGTTAAATACACTAGGGACAGACAGAATGGCAATTGCAATTACACTAAACCATTAGGATGCATTAGATTACATTAACCCAAGACCTCTCAGGTTCCCCACAAAGTTACAAAGGCAAGAAAAGCAATTTAATAGCAGTAACTTAAAAGTTAAGTATTAGTATTTAGTTGATATGCTATTTATAAACACCTAGGAGAAATATTTTTTAAATGCCTGGGTGACCATGCTTACTACTGATAATTCAAATCAAAAGAGAAGGATATGAGGAAACAAGAAATAGCTGGCTATGTTAACCATTTTGTTACCTGTAGTAAACAGGGAGTTGAGTTTGCTTCTAAAGGAAATGTTTCTCATACATCCTGAAATCCAGAAAGTTAATAATATTCTTGGGAACACACACACACACACACACACACACACAAGCAACTTTGAAGTTCAGATTCCATCAAACTGGGCATTAATGAAGGAGGATAGAAAATGCTGGAAAATCTCACATTGCTTATCCTTGGTCAAAATGATCCAATGGAAGAAATTTGACTTGACAAGGAATACCTGAAATTACTAAGCACAAACCTCTATACCAGCAGCCCGCAACCTTGTAGGCACCAGGGACTTGTTTCATGAAGAAAGTTTTTTTCCATGGACCAGAGGGATATGGTTTTATGTGCTGCCTGCATCCCATGAATAGGTCTTGGCTTGTTTGCGCAGACCAGTGGCGGGCATGCCGCAGACCGGAGCCGTTCCTTGTACCAGAGGTTGAGGACCCCTGCTCTATACTGTAGCCAATGTTCTGAACTGACTGATTGCTTTTAAGTAACATCTTGCCTGACTTAGATATTGTATTTTCTAGTTTACATTAGTCCCTTTGTGTACAAAACTGAATCTCTGTAATTGTAGCTCTGCTATGAACCTGCAGAAAATCAAGCCTATATGACCATATAAACACTAAATTTAATGGGTCAAGAAAATTATGGAAAGTAAAGCTATGTAGGGAAAGAAAACACATTCTTGTTTATGGAAATATGAAATGCCAAAATGACACAATGTATGGAATTTTAACGGGAAAAAAAAGGCTCTTACATTCTTTCAGCAAAATCTTGGCAAATCCATGAGCAGGCTTGAGATTTTACAAAGCTAGCTAGAAAAGCGCCAGGCTGTCATACCAATTTCATATGGGAAGGGTGATATAAACACAGTGGTTTGTTTTTTTTTAAAAAAATAAAACCTTTAATGCTTGGAGGACCTTGTGGGTATAACATGCTCTTTCAAATGCCTTTGGACAATTGGAGTGTCAGCACCAAAGGGAACCACAAGCTTGATCCTCAAATGAGGTAAATGTCAGAAAATGACCTCTAACAGAAATCATACTGGTTGTAGTTTGTTCCTAGTAGTTTCCACTGCATTCCTGCTGGCTGTTTCCAATCTGCTAAAACACAGACACTATTATCATCTGCATCAGAAAAGGGTTTTTTTTAAAAAAAAGTTGCCCTGAGTAAAACTAAACCGGAAGCTTTTCCAAATTGCTTTTCGTAGACCGCATTTGTTCAGCAAGGAACATTGTACCTTGTGAGGAACAAGGTTCCCCCACGGCTGCTTCAGTTCCAGGAAATATGTTACCTTTTGATTCTCCTGGGAACACACTGGGTGACTACAGGTTACTGATGCTAGTATAAAAAAAGCTCTGCCTACCGTACAACTGGATCTAGTTATACTTATCTTCAAAATTTCAGAGAACTATCTCACCCTCTAATCTAGAAACAAAGTTAAAGGGAACTGAGCACATGGGCATGTCTTTTGGCAAGGTCAGCGTTGTGTAGAGACAGTTCATTCTAGGTTAAATCTGAGCTGGCAAAATCCCTTTGTGGTTTTCTCCCTTGTGGAAAGTAGAAATGAAAGCAGGGTTTGTTGTCCCCATTCTCCAAGTGCATCCCTTTCCTATTAAACTGTATATTGAGCTATTGTAGCTCCTATATACCGGGAGTTATAATGCCAGAACTATATTATAGTTCCTGTACTATATCACAGCCATGTCTATGACACAGTCACTATTACATTTTATCAGTGTGACTCACCAGATGCTAACATTCAGTGCCATATTAAGAATGAACTATTGTGCTTTCTCTATAGGCAAATGGTAGAGAAATTACAGAGAACCATTTATATCTATATGATGGGGATCAAAGATTCATAAATAATATATTTGACTCCCAAAATTAGATACACAGGAATATTTCTTAGATCTTTGATTCTACCGGTAGGTAGGTAAATCTTAAGCCAAGTATATCAGCTACTGATATTACAGTGCCTAATTATTTTTCTTTCTTTAAAAAATACCTGCATTAAATTCTGCTCTACCTTTGGAAAACTTTCACTTCCACATCTTTAAAGTAAACTAATTCTAACATAAATATGGATAAAATATGAAACAGCCAAAATCATTACAGTGTAATAACACCTGGAATAAACAAAAGAATTCCAAATATTTTAGGAACTATAGTTCTATAATCTGAGGTTTACTAACAACAGAATCAACGTTAATGTGAAATGCTTAAGGAAATATTAGAAAAGCAGACATTTTTTAAAAAAATTTCCCAGGATATGTATTAAAATTTCTTTCAAAGTTTTCAAGAGATGTGAACTTCTCCAAAATGAAATACTTCCATGGATTTTAATGGGAAATTTATCTATTTTTTTATTCATGTTATTTTGTTTAGTGCAGGTTTAATTTACAATTTAGTTTTCAAACAAAAATGTGTTAAGCCTGTAGCAGATTTTCATGAGTTTTCATTTTATTTGGTTCAATTTGTTTTCATATAAATAAATGCTTTCTTAATTTAGCTATTGCGAAATTTTAGAATAAAGATCAAAATATAGAGGTTTCCAGTTTTTCACAAGTGAACTATTAATCCAAGTAATTGTTAGAAGACAAAAAATGAATAGATTTATGTTTTACCTATAATTAGAAACAGTCAAGCAAAAAGTATGGCCCTAAACAGGAAAAACATTAAAATCTAAATAAGGTAATATGACTATAACCCTCCTTAATCTTCTTAAGTATAAACATATGATTTACTGCTTAATTGACATACCCAAATCACATTTTCATTTCTCCAGATTGATATTTTAAGTCATCATTGTATTTCTGAATATACATTACAATTCTAAAATGCTAGGTTCTTTTGGAAACAATAATCAAACATATTTTTTAAAAGAAAAATATATTTTGGCATCCATACTATGGATTAGTTGTAGCACTTTTATGTATTGCTACAGTCCTTGGACCACTAGCAAAGAGTTATTCCATTTCTGTTTCAAGTGATTTAATATATTCTGAACATTCTCATCAAGATTATTATTTTAGTTGTATTTTTGTAAGCTGCCCAAAACCATTAAGGGAGTGGGTGGGATATATTTTCTAAATAAATAATCCTGGATAGATTTTTCCGATATTAATCTGTCCACATTTTAAACATGCCACTATTCCTACGGGAATGCTTAAATGTCAGTACATGTTGTATGGAACACATTTAATATATTTAAAATTTCGATGCATCATTCCTCCATCCTGTAAAATTGCCTCTTTAAATAAACAATTTACCTCTTCAAAAGTCTAGTCCATATTTCTCATTTGCATCCTGTGCCCATTAGTTCTGTCAGAAAATTCCAGAAGAAACTGTATATTTTATCATATAAGAACATAACAGTATTTTTGGTTCTTCAGAAACTAGCAAAAGCATGTCACACATAGTAATCACAACAAAAGGCAGATGTCAGCCATCTCTCTCTCTCTCTATCTATCTAGCTCTCTCTCTCTCTCTCTGTCAGAGAGAGAATATTAAAGACAAAAATTTAACAAATACATATTGTTGTCCAAGTCAATTCTTCTTAGGGCTTGCTTCCCTTTTTTTATAGATATGATATATTTGTGCACTGCTGTTTGTCGATTTTCTTTTTAGTTTCATCTTTACAGATGGTTAGCTAAATGATTTGATGTTGGTGATTCATCAGAGGCATGCCAAAAAGGTACAATTATATTGACTTTCCAGAGCAACTTTGAAGAACACAAATAGCTACAGGGGAACAAGAAAATATTTGCTTCTTAAATTTGTTTCTTAAATTTCTTCACAGTAATGTTCTATGCTTCTGAGCTTCATTCCTCTATATGTCCTTCCTTTGGATGAAATTCAAAATGATGGCAAAGCATTAATAAACCCCGAATCTCAATTTAGGAAAGCAGTATGGAGACATTATTGTAGGGAACACACAAACACGCAATTCCTAATTGATCACAACTCTTTTGTCTCTTCTGAGATCCACAACTGGATGATGTTCTGTACCTCAGAAAAGGCTACAGGTTAAGAAGGAGATCCGTCCCTGTTTTTAAGTTGAATTTCTATGTAAGTTGGAACTCGTACTTACAAATGAACTGCCTATTACTAAAAATGGTGGACAGCATTCTCCTTCCTTTCATAAACTGCTGAAAACCACTGAAAAGTCAGTTTATGAAAAACTCAGATTCACTGGATCATGAAAATATTGTGCAGATTTAGTTCAGCCGGCATGAGGAAGCTGAATGTCATGCACCAGTCTTGGAAATAGCCAACCCATTCATACAGAAGAATTGTTCATATGTTGGACATTATTAACCCAGGAACTGCCTTTAATGTTTTTTTTAGAACTAAATAAAATACCACAAAATAATGTAAGCTTTTAAATTTGAAGAACTCTTCACAGAGCAACAGATTAATGGAATTGAGGGAGAAATGTAAGAAGGAAAAAGTTATGGTTGATTTCAAAGTCACATTTATGCAAGATTAGGTTGATAGGAACCTTCAGATGCAAAACCTATGAAGGATAGGTTGGCATTAACTTATTTATTAGATTCATAGGGTTACCAACTCCAACAACGTAGTTCTGATTGATATACAGAAAATACAAACAATAAACCAAAAAAAACACCATACAATATTTAAAATATTATCCAACATATACATGTAAACTGTAGATCACATCATGACTAGCTGTAAACTGAGAGCATTTACCGGTTCACATTTCTGTTTTTTTTTTAGTATAAATTATGCTGGGTTTCAATGGTTAGATGGCCTAAATATTACTATTTGAACATAGATCTTTTTAACATTTATATTTTATTGTGTCTTACTAATCTAAGTGAGATGTTGATAAATATTGCTAGTCCATGTACGATATGCCACACATGAAATAAATAAATAAATACAATAAATTTAATAACATGTATAATACTGTAAACAATAATTGTGATGGTATACAATAATTAAACAATCCAAAAAGTACTATGAAGAAAAAGTCTGCTAAAAACTGCTGGGAAGAAACAAGAAAGTTTAAAAAACAACAACAAGAAAATGCTGCCTTGGGTTTATTACTTTGAAGACAAAGTCCCAATTTTAATCTGAGCTAATCTTATCACAGGAACAGACGATCACTGGATCACCATCTTGATTGCCACATCTTCAAATACTTTTGTTTGCATTTATTTTAAAAAATGAGACAGTTCTCCAAAACAAGAACAAACCACCATGCAGCTAGACGATAAACACTACTAGCACAAACATTACAACTGTTAAAAATGGGGCCAATTAAATCCTTTTGAATATCCCTGTCATTAGTTATGGCACTGGTTTCTGCCAAGCAGCTGTAGCATAAATAGATGTGAGACAAGGAACACAGAGACAAGTTGTTTTGATTTTTAAAAAGATGCTCTAAGGAGCAGAAACATGACAAATGCAAACTGGCCCTATTTTATAGCAACAGCCAGTGTCAGCTGGTTTACAGTAATTCATTCTTTATCGGACGTTATCAGCCACAGATAGTGGTCTGAACCAGGGGTCCCCAACGCCGCCCCCCAGTCATGGACTAGCACTGGTCTGCAGCATGCCAGCAACCCATCTGAGTAAACAAGCTAAGCCCCATTCGCAAGATGCAGGCAGTATACATCAGGTTCGTGGAAAACCGGTCCCTGGTGCCGAAAAGGTTGGGGTCCACTGCTCTAGACCACTGGACAGGCAAAACAGAAGTGTGAAAATTTACGCTAATTTAAATTCTGAATTTATACCAAGTTGTCTTTTATTCAAATCTGAAGGAAGGTGCGGTAAGGACACTCGAAATCTAAGTTCAAATGGTTCTTATTATTTTCCACATGCAGCATGGCCCTCTTGAATAAGGAGAGGAAGCATCAGGTACTTTTTCACATCACAATTATATCAGGTAATGCTGATTATATGGATCATTCTAATTCAGGCTTCCTTTAGAGGATGGAAAAAGTCTTGATTTTATTATAATCTAGATAACCTATAAGTGTGATGGCGAACCTATTTAAGACAGAGAGCCCAAACTGCAACCCAAAGCCCTCTTATGTATTGCAAAGTGCCAGCATAGTAACACACAAACCTAGCCCCCCGGTGACGCCCTCACCCCTCTGGCGATGCCCGCCATGACAATTCAACCTCCCAGGGAACATATTCACCTTCGGCTTTTCCGGGGGCAGTGGGGCATTCCCCAGTCGCCCAGGTAGCTTCTCCAGGGGCAGCGGGGCAATCACCCGCTGCCCATGCTCCTGTCAGATGCGGTTCTCTCCTCTGGCTTGCTGCTGTTTTTTTTTTTACTTTCCTAGGTGAAGGCGCGTGTGCTGGCAGAGAGGGCTCTGTGTGTCGGCTATGGCGTACGTGTCATAGGTTCACCATCACTGATATATGGACTAGATTACTTACTCCTGCGAATGAATGCAGGGAACATATTGTTCTTCAAACACAGATATTTTTTTTAGATCATTTATGAGAAATGGCTGTAGAAATCACAATGTTACAGTCACTCTAGTTTGTTTTGGACAAATGGTGTAATTGCAGATTTCTACTATACCATCAGACACTAGTACATCTAGATTTCAAGTTTTGAACTTCTCCCTATGCCTTTCAATATATTATATTTGGAGAATTAATATATCACCAGTGTTTAGATGATAGTTATTCCTGCTTATCATTTCCATCTAATTATGATAAAGGAAGTTGACTGAGTGGATCTCAGTTCAGTGGTGGACATTTACGTAGCTGTACCAAGTAACAGAAACATCATGGAGAAGAAGCATGAGAAGCTGGAGAAGGACCAGGGCCTGAAAGAGGAACTAGATAGGATGTGAAAATAATGGCCAAACAGTGGTGGTCAAAACACTCAGTACTGTTTGGGACATTTTCAACCACATTTTCAGACAAAAAATAGATGAGGGTTATTCTCCAATCCCTTGGCCTGATTAATCATACATCACACTTAAGGAATTACATGGAATATCAATGCTACGTTAAATATTTAAAACAGTTCTTCAGGCTGTTAAAGAAACTACAAACTATGTCAGCTGATAAGAGCTCCAACTATCCTTTAATATGTTGCTTAGTAAACCTGTTCTAAAAATGTAGGAAGCATTATATTCAAATGTCTCAGCAGGACATATACTGCCAAGAGAACTGATGACAATAGATAAGCTTTTAAAGATGAATCATTACAACCTTTGGGAATGTAGGGGGAAAGATTTTGAAAACAATTCTTTAAAAAAACCCAGACTATTACAAAATCAAGATAAAGAGATTTCACCCATCCCTATGAAGACTGAGACCAGACACCCAGAATTCTCTTTAAATAAGAAGGGAGAGCTAGAGATAAAACACAAAACGAGTCAGGAAGACATGCGAGAAGCAGCAACAAATAAAGAATTAAGAAGCTGTTGCATTGGTAAAGACCCAGAGATTCAAAGACTAAGATATAAACCAGATTTGGAAGAATGAAAGAGATTCCAGAAAGGGAGACAAGAAGTAAGTCATGCTACCACCTGAAACAACAACATTGCTCTTTCTTCCAGTTAACAATCTCAAGAGGCAATCATGTAGAGACTAAGCTTCCAAATGGAAGCCTGGCACATTTTGACAAGTAAATACACACAATTATGCCTACTTATCATGAAGCCTGGAGGGAGCCAGAGAAGAATGGAGAGTCACAGTAGGATGAGTTACTTCCAAGGACTAGAAAACAGAAAGGTGTCCTATATCAGACTATTACAGTTGTCTGCCTTGAACTCTGTATTTATTCCAGATTCCTTCCAAATTTCCCTCCATACCTTTGGAAATAGATTAAAGTAAGAAGAAAAATTTTTATCTAGGTCCCAGAGATCTGATACTCTTTCATCAAAGCCACTCTGTTATCTAAAATAAAAGGTAATATTAGATGAAGCATAGTAGCTCTCAGGACTAAGCATGTGCAAATGTCTCAGTCTTGTCAATAAGGAGTTCTGCAATTTGACTTTTTAATTTTGATTCCAATTACATTTAAAAAACTATATTCGCTTAATCAATAACTTCAATTTCTATAGGCTAATTCTGATATATTTAAAACAAATCCTTTCATCTTAACTGTCTCGTTGACTTATCCTACAAATGCCTTCTTGGTGGAATACAATTTGCTTTTTTGCTTCATCTTACTAAAGTGAGAGTCTTCTGCTGCAGAACAGACCTACAAAATCTTCCAATAACTGCAGAGTTGCTGTTTCTCCATTCATTCTCACTTTCCTCATTCCCTTTGCTGACTTTGCATTCTCTGCATAGTGAAACCATTATATGCGCTTAATGTAAAATAAATATTCCTTCTCCATTCTCATGTTTCCACCTATAAAGGCCGATGTCTGTGAAAAACATCAAAGGCAAATAAAATGTGCTTCACTGTAGAAAACAAATCAAGAACTATCAGTGTCCTTTGAGACTGTTCAGGCAACACTGTTTCATAATACTATGGTTTCTCAAAAAATAATCTTGCCTTTCTTTTCCTCCTTTCTCTTTTCCTCTCTCTTCTCCAGTTCTTTTCTATCCTGACCTCTTAGCCCTTCCTATGTTTAAAGCTGCTTAATGTCACGTTTTATGAAGACTGTATCACCCTATGATTTGTCATATTCCATCTTAAACCAAGGGCTAGCACTCCAGCTGGCTATGCCTTACAAAAATAACAAAAATGCCATTTGCTACAAGTTTCCAAAACGAATGTTGGAACAAATACTGTATTAAAAAAATAAATGTAGGCAGTCATGCTTTTAGCGTGTACTCCTCTAATCACTCAGAAATGAAGAGCAGGTTTTCCAAAGAACATTTAGGGCTGTAAAAAACGGTTGGGTGGGCTGGCTTCAGGAACTAAATAACTGAATAAGCCTCTCCAGGGAAAAAATATGAATTTGGCAATTGAACTCCTTCCTAGAGATGTCATAATCTACTGCTCTTACTCAGCTTCTCAACATAGGGCGAAGTGTATTTTTTCACAAGTGATGATATACGTGATTAGAATTGCATGAAGCTGCACTAAGTGAATGTCATACCGTTGCCTTTGCCATAATTCATTTGATTATGTGGATTAAATTTTCCCATCAGCCCCAGTTAGCATTTTCTATGTTCAAAGATAATGGAAGATTTTATCTAAATCATTGGAGTGATTACAGATTTCTCATCTGAACTATTGGACTAAAAAAATGACTGTTCTAACAAGCTATCAAGGAACTATAAGATATAGTATATGCATATTAAAAAATGTACACAAATGTTTAAAAACCTGCATTTCTTAATAGATGAATGTTTATTACTCCAAACATAGTCATAGAAAAATAGATTATATATATAATCTATTTTTTGGTAATTTGGCAGTTACCAAAATGGCCGCCGGGAAGCAGCCTCCATAGCGTTGGGGCCGGGAAGAACGAGGCTCTAACGGTCTGGTATGTGGGGATGGGCCCACGTCCGATCCCCCTGAATGGGGGAAACTGCTCTAAACCTTTCTCCCTCCCCAAAGAAGACATCAGCGGGCACCATTCGGGAGAGCAAAGGGCTCCCACAACAAGGCGGTGATGACTGAGGTAACACGAGGGAATGGAGAAAATGGCGGCGGCGACAGAGAGAGCGGAGATGGTGGCAGTGACGCCAAAGGTCGGATCCTGCCCGGTTGGAGGCAACGAGCAGATTGGGGACGACGGCG